>CAIGRN010005266.1:0-13042 GCA_903798345.1 Fraxinus anomala | reverse complement strand
TTGAGACTAAGTATCGAAAAAATTTTAAAAACCAATTCACCCTCCTCTTGATTAGTTATTCTTGGGCTAACATAAAGTGCCTTAATAAGAATTATCATTTTATTTCTTGCCCTCAATTCAAAGATGTTTTTTCACTTGTTCCAACGAATAATGTTCGGAACTATGCACTATTTTCTTCCGATATCATTTTAAAGTTCTCGAGAGTTTCGCAATGATTGCTCCTACTTGGAAAGATTCTGGGATATTAATTTTGATCGCCTTCAACTTGTTGACAAAAACTTGTAACTCATATACTTGGGGAAAAAGGGAAATGTTATCAAGGAATTTGAAGTTGAAATACCTTGATATTAGGAATTTTTTACTATTTTCTTCTTCGGCTATATACTTGTTTTCTAAAGCATCCCATAATTCTTTTGTCGATGGTGTATTTGTGTAAAGATCGTACATTTAGTTGGATAGAACGTTAAGAATATGATTGCGGCATATTATTTCATCCTCTCAAAGCTTTTGTCTCTCCATTTTTACGGTTTCGATATCTTCATCCGTTGAATCCGCAAATGGTGCCAATACTGGATCAAGAATGTAGAAGATCTTCAACACCGTGAGAAGGAACTTCAACTGTCTTGCCATCTTTTGAAATTTTTTTGTTTTGAGACTAAGTATCAAAAAAAATTCAAAAACTAATTCACCCCCCTCTTGGTTAGTTATTCTTTTATTTCTTGCCCTCAATTCATCTTCAATTCAAAGATGTTTTTTCACTTGTTCCAACGAATAATGTTCGGAACTATGCACTATTTTCTTCCGATATCATTTTAAAGTCCTCGAGAGTTTCGCAATGATTGCTCCTACTTGGAAAGATTCCGGGATATTAATTTTGACCGCCTTCAACTTGTTGACAAAAACTTGTAACTCATATACTTGGGGAAAAAGGGAAATGTTATCAAGGAATTTGAAGTTGAAATACCTTGATACTAGGAATTTCTTACTATTTTCTTCTTCGGCTATATACTTGTTTTCCAAAGCATCCCATATTTCTTTTGTCGATGGTGTATTTGTGTAAAGATCGTACAATCAGTTGGATAGAACGTTAAGAATATGATTGCGGCATATTATTTCATCCTCTCAAAGCTTTTATCTCTCCATTTTTACGGTTTCGATATCTTCATCCGTTGAATCCGCAAATGGTGCCAATACTGGATCAAGAATGTAGAAGATCTTCAACACCGTGAGAAGGAACTTCAATTGTCTTGCCATCTTTTGAAATTTTTCGTCATCGTAGTTTCGTTCTCCATTGCAGAATATTGTTTGAGATTGTTGGAAAAGTGTTTCCACACAAAGGGGATGAAGAAGAAACAAAGAATAAAAAACAAGAACACCGAAATAAAGATGAAGGCTTAAACACGATTATCGTTGTCCTCAAACAATATTTGTATCATCTCAGATTAAATTTTGATGCTTAAATGGATATTGGCAAATGGTTTGAATGATTAATCAAGCCTTGTAATAGAAAAATACTTAAACACTTAGTGTTTTCTACCAAGATTTCAAGAACATTTTGAAATAAATTTGAATATGAAGGGAAGAATGTAAATTCTATCTTTTGGAATAAAGATTTGATCTCAAGTTGTTGAATTATATTTTTGATGTGAAAATCTATTATGTATTTATAAATTTCAATCAACACCCCGCGAAATAGTGTCAAAAAATCATGAAAAGTTGCAAGTTTTTCACCTAAGGCCACCAAGAATTCAAACAAAAACCAGCCACAACGACTATTTTTTAGTTCTATGTGAACGCATGAACAAACCTATGTGGTCGTATAGATTAATCACTTGTAAGGGCCCGTTTGGTAGAGATTAAAATCGGATTAAAATTGAAAAACTAACCGTTATTGTTGACTTTATTAGACGAGTGAGACACAATAACTGTTATATTTTCAATTTTAATTGACTTTTAATCGATACCAAACAAGCCATAGGGCATATAAACCTTGCATATTTATATGCGATCGTATGTCACAACTGCCTATGCGGTCATATGGGTCAAATTTTTTGGCCTCAAAATCCTTTTTCCACCTTTTTTTTAATTCTAAAGCCCAATTTATTGATTTTAAACAACAATTTCAATGGAATGTTCTTCCAAACAATGGGACTAGATACTTTTTCAATCTAAAACCATTTTATGAGGATGTTCTTTCAATGTTGCAGATGTTTTCGATTGGAGATATTTTTCAAAATTTCAAGAGGTCTATCCATGTAGGTTAAAAGATGCAAGTCCATTCTAGGTGCTTACCTTAGCTCTCATGCTAGTTGTGTGCATGTCAGTGATATTTTTATAATCCCCAAGGGATAGATGCATGCGATAATGTAGGTTAAAAGGTTTAAGTCCATTCTAGGTGCTTACCTTAGCTCCCATGCTAGTTGTGTTCATGTCAGTGATATTTTTATAATCCCCAAGGGTGCTAGTTGTGTGCATGTCAGTGATATTTTTATAATCCCCAAGGGATAGCATGCATCTGACAATCTATTCGTGCAAAATATCTATACAAGTAGAACAATGAAATAATAATGTGAAAACGTTGTTATACTACAAAATACTACGCTTCGTTCTTAAAAATAATTTGGCTACAGAAATTTTATACGAGGAATTTTATAGTAGTCACATGCATGATGACATGCGCACACCTTTTTAATAGCTACTGCTAATTTATTCAGTTATCTAACCTTTTGTGGTTTCCCATTGAACATCAACCATTAAGAAGAAACAAAATCACATTTCCATATATAACAACAGTAATGTTCTGATGTTAGTGTGTAGACTTTCAAAAGGAACATCAACATGCCGTGCTACAGAATACACAAGTTATTCTAGTGGATATTTTAAGAACTTGCACATTTTATTGAGCAAATTTGACAAAAGCATGTCAAAAATTATCATATAACAATGAAAACTACAAGGCATTGATCAATATGTTTAGTTATACAATGGGATAGAGCAGATCATTTATTGATCTGGTAATAAAACCAGATTTGTCTAGGAATCCATTTTCCCCCTCTGATGTATGTACACGAAAGACTACACAATAGTTCTAGTGAACCTTTTCTTAAACTTCCCAAAAATGAGTCCTATAACTAAAAGTTAACTGTGTTCGGGTTGCTAAAATGGTCTAGAGCCACCGTTTTGTTAACTCTGTTGAAGAACGAACTGGAGATGGCGTTTTTACATTCCTATTTTCATTTCTATCTGCATAAGAATGAATTCTCGTGTTAATCGCATGTCTGTGTATTGTATATAAATTTTTTGAGTCCAATTGGAAAATGATATCACTTACAAGAGTCAGTTGAAAGCCCTCCAAGTGAAGATCGCCTGGATGGTTGAATGCCGGTTAGTGACTGTCTCCCGATGGCCCTTGCATTCGAATGAATGGGTGACTTAGCATCAAGCATGGTGCTATTTCCATTGGAAGGCATTGGTGCTTCAGTCGGTTTATGTTGGTTCCTGTGATTTTCATTAAACTTCTTGAGGATATTATTCAATCACATGTTGCAATAAACAATATGATGCAATATGAACTGAAGACTTAGAGCAACTTAAAAACATTTAGTGCATATTTGGTACACAACATGACTCTACACAGTACAGTAAACAATTGAATACCTCTTATCTGATCCGTGAATTAATTTCCCGATAGACCGTAGTGATTTCCTTATCTGAGACCCCTTTCCGTAAGTGGTATTAGTCGAGGAGCAAGGCATCTGTAATTCAGAATAGATGGAACTGTCATTTTGTTGCAATCTCTGGAACCCTGTCTTTGATTTCACACGTGGCTCAAGATGGAGCCTTCATTTCAGTATCGACAACTTTTAACACATGGCCTTTGAAAGCAGAACTTGTTGGACTCCTAGGAGCCCTATGATGAGTTGAGTCCATCAAAGATCCACCACTATATTTATGTTCTTCTGCCTGACTATGGTTTTGTAAGCATGTTACTTCTTTATTCACAGGCTTGCTTACCACTTCTGGCTCGGGCGTTCTGGGATTTTGAAAGAATGTAGACTTCATTGCAGTATCGACTTTTAGCACATGACCTTTGAAAGAAGGGCTTGTTGGACTACTACTAGGAGCCCAATGATGAGTTGAGTCCATCAAAGATTCACCACTATATTTATGATCTTGTGTCTGACTATAGTTTTGTAAGCATGTTACTCCTCACTTCTCGGGCTTTCTTACCACTTCTGGCTTGGGTGTTCTAGGATTTCGAAAAGATGGAGCACTCATTGCAGTATCAACTTTTACCACATGACCTTTGAAAGCAGAGCTTGTCGGACTCCTAGGAGCCCTGTGATGAGATGAGTCCATCAAAGACCCACTACTATATTTATGTTCTTCCGTCTGACTATGGTTTTGTAAGTATGCTACTTCTCTATTCAAGGGATTGCTTACCACTTCTGATAATTTAATCTGCTCAAAATCCTTGTTTATGTAACTTTGTCCTTCCAAACTCGATCTTCGAGAGCGAGTTTTCACAGAAGGGGTTTTGGATCCCCTTGTGTCGTCGTAGTTCTTTGTCTCCAGCAGTAAGTTGCTAGCATTTTCAATACTTAACCTTCTGGGATGAACAGGGGTTCGCTCAGTCATTTGTTTAGGTTTCTTTCAAGGTGTTCTTGCTGGCTCCTTTGAGTTGTTAACCAGAGGAGTCCCGGTTTGCTTGTTGGCCAGTGCCTTCTTGAGATTCTCAATCTGTAGATAAGCAAATCAATGACGGTGTGCTTAAACATTGTCCTAACTCCAAGTTAAACATTATAAATGGTATTAAACATTCACTTACTCAAGACTATTTACCTGTGCTTTAAGCTCTAGCACCTCAGCAGTCTCTTTATTTGCACGAGCTGCACCAAGTTCAACAGTTGAGAGCCTCTGAGCAAATTTTAAAGTACTCATTGTTTCTCCAAAAGAATCATCTTCTGGGCTCACGTGAGCAAACATCAATGTTTTTGCATTTCCTCCTGCTCCATATTAAAAAACTACGATCAGTATATATCATATAAGTATATGTAGTTGTGATGAGCCATCTTCTGCCTGGTGCAATCCTCCTGCACTTGCCACTTCATTGAAACACATAACCACTCATATCACTCACACCACATCTGATATGGCAGACAGGACACAAGAGGACAGTATAAATAAAGAAATGGAGCTAAAATCTTATTCATTGTATAAACATGTGTCGCCTAATACTCCATAACAAAATTACCCCCTCAGAAACTTAAAAAGTAATCACCATGTAAAGAAAATAAAGGGAGGATTGCATATTGATCAAGTGTTTATGCTATCATTAAAACCAATATTATGACGTGTAGTATTAGACACTGACAAACTATTCTATGGGACTGGAAAAGTTGACTTAGACTAATTGTATAACTACCTAAAGTGTTCTGCAGAAGTAATGTCAGTTTGCTGTTTCTGTAAGGAATATGAGAGTTCTTATGTGCCAAGACTGCGATAACATCTTCCAAACAAGCGAGTGACTTGTTTATATACTGTGCTTCTTTGAGTCCATCACCAGTAACTTCCGATTTATCAACACGTTCGCTACCTGCAAGATCCACCAAATGGAGGCAACTTTTAAGTATGCTTCCAGATACATCTTCTCCATGTACATGTATAGTCAACACACTGCAAAATCAGTGTTTATCGGTCAAGTTTGACAGTGTCATGATAACGTTGAATAACCGTATGGCATGTTGGTTAGGGAGGAATGAATAGGATTTTAACAGTATTAAAAAAGAAAAATAAGCTAAATATCTTATTCATTATAATGTCTAGCATTGCATACCAAACGTGCACGTAAAGTAGACGAAAAACTGACCTGTGTGAATGACTGTTATGATTGTTAATGGCAGTGGAACTAACAGCACGGTTCCCTTCACCAAGTTTCATCAGGTTAATGACATCTGTAGTGGACTTCACAGGACACGTGGTAGCATCAGGAAGAACCAAGCCATCATCACTTGCACAACTCCGGATCTCTAATTTATTGGTAGTTAAGAAATCGAAACTTTGGATATTCGTATACATGAATTTCTTTGTCCAAGTTTTGAATCTAAATGAACTGCAAACAATCTAAAGTGGAATAAAGGTATTCAAAATGTGAAAAGATATTTCACAGCTGACAAATCTTCTGCAAGAAGATCACGAACTTGTTCATTATATATCTCAACCATTTGGACTTGAATTCTATATTCTATGATGTCCTTTCTTTCATCAGACAGTTGAAAAAGATCTTTAATAGCCAAATAGTTAATCCCCAACTCATTAGCCAATCCACCTGCAGGACCACACTGTCAACAAAGAGAACGGATTATTGAACATACTGCCGAAAAATTAATTTTGCCAAACTTCATATCAAACTAGCTCTTTCGACACATATAAAAAGTAGATTCATAAGCCAAACAAGAAATGCCTCTATGATGTAGATAAACTGAGCATGTGCAGTTTGTACTGTCAAAGAACCTAACCATAGTATGTGTTTTGCTGGATCCAGTTTGACCATAGGCGAAAATGCAGACATTGTAACATCCATTACAGATCTAACAAGGGGCTGAGTTTCTCTGAATATGTCGTCTGAAAAATTAAGTAGTCATTCACAATGAAAATCTAAGACCAAGATTTTGTTACACAGAAAATAGTATCAATTACATTGAGTGGCAGATGGAACAAACACGTGATTGAATTGAAAAATCTTCCTCTGTCTTTTTGTGATTTCAGAGGGTCTACAACCACTAGAGATCCATCATCTCCAATATGATCTATCACTGTTTTTGCCTCATCATTGAAGATGGGCCTAATTCTACAGTAAACTTGAATATTTCCTGAAAAAGACAGAAAAATAACCGAAGAGGTAAACTCAATGGATCAGTGATGCGAAGAGTTGAAATTGAGGATAAATATTTCTACATATAAAGGATCTAAGTCTTCATTTCATTAATTTTCTTAGTTATGCCTACATTTTATCTGATCAACGACTATCACCACTTCATCTTATGCTCGTCGTTGCTAAATCATACATATCCTTAATGATGTTCATATATCTAAAAAAAGATTACTTATCTCTCTTACATCCACTATAGCATTTCTATGGACACCCTATCATAAGTTTATGTTTTATTTTATCAGTAAAACAAATAAAAGGTCAACAAGTTTACCAAGAGGTGAATTTTAACTTCTCTGAAACAATCGTATAATTATTCTAATAAGAAAATAGTGAAAAGCTTTTAGGCTAACCCTTTAGATCCTGAAACATGTTGTACAAGTTCCTGTTCTCTTCTACAACTTTATGGTAACCAAGAGCTGCAGTAGACATCTCCTGCTCTTGATCTCCTGAATTCATGAAAAATAAAATATTTCTCTTGCAAGTGTACAGATTTAGTTAGTTTCATGTTCATCCGTGAACATCATTAGAGAAAATTTTGCTCCCTTCAATTGTTAAATCTGAAAATATCAAAGATATCAATTATATCATATGAAACATGATGTTTGTGACTTTTCCTTGCCGATCTATCAAACAAGCCAAGATAAAATCCATTTCTTTTCTGAGAGAGATGCTTCTTTTTGAAGAAGAAGAAAAAAAGCCATTTGCAAGAAGAGAATTTGTATATGGAAATCATCAAATGTAAAGTGCGATCAAACAATCTCATCTTAGTAAACCGGCATCTGTTTGTTCGATTGGGACATTGATGGGAAAATAAAGATATGCTTTAGGAGAAATAAGATTAGGGAGTATCAATTTTTTGGTAACAAGCTTGTTACTCAATGGTGGCCATTAAAAAATGAAAGAGCATCTAAAAAGCATCCCCTTACTGACTGCTTATAATTCATGGTATAGACATGACTCATATAAACTTATGGGGATAGACTATTGGGCAGGGGACTAAGGTTTCCTTAACATAAAACATACCAATTTGTTTCAAATCACTTTGAAAGTGAGATTGAAGACATTCAAACTCTTTCTTCGTACTACATAGCAGCATCTTAAGATTCTGCAAGCAATAAAAATATTCACAGCAAAATTTGTCCTATTAGATAAGAGACTTGGAAAGGAAGGAATTTTGATAAATCATATGTTGTCATATCTTTCATGTCAAAAAATATATAGTCAAAACTTTTAACATAAAAGCACAAGATGTTTACCAAAAGTTCCCTTTCTTGCTTCCCAACCAGATTCCAATGATTGCACTTACCGGTCTTAATGCAGGTCCTACAACACTGTAGATCAAATAATTCATGTATGTCCATAGTGAACTGGAAATGAGTACCTTATATAAATCAACGGCAGATTTTTATGAAATGAATCTATACTCGCCATAATATGATTTATCTAACTTTTAGTTAAAAAAATATTACTACTATGTGTTATTTATGCAAGTTGGCGGTAAGAGACTTGAAACAGAATGAAGCAATTGAGTGGATCCCGTGCCATTGCTTTAGATACATGGAGAAACCGTTCCCCTCCTTGAAAGGTGATATTTCTTACTATAAAAGGTTCTGATGGAATAGAAAGCATGGCCTTCAACTTTGTTCACATACCAACCCCTTTTAAACATATTTATTATAGCCTTCAAAACTCTTAACCAACCCCTTTAAAAATACGTTATTGCAACTGAAAATTCCACCCCCATGATTCTATAGTCCGTAGTCACATACTGACAGACAGCATCAACAACTTCGATAGATGTCAAAGACGTTGACCATCTAAGCAAATACAATAGTTCTTGAGATTGATTCTAACCAGTATGAGGACACCAACAAATTAAGCATTAAATTACATATACAAACACCACTAAGAATAAATACCTTGCCATTCTCAAGATTTGACAATTTCCCAAGAGGCACAGATGTCGAATGCACAGGTGAGCAATTTCTTTCTCTCTGATCCAATAGACTCAATTTTAACTGGTTGAATATGAATGGTAGTCAATTGTCATCAATCTACATCTCAGTAGAACACAAAAATCTTTCCGAAAATTTATTTCCAAATCAAATAGCTCTCTACCAGCAGTTGGACAAATATCAAAGTGCTGTCATCGTGAATGCAACATTGTTGAGCATGTGATACAAAATTAAAATGAAAAGTGCATCACTTGAAAGCTTTGTCTCATTCAAATTACATTAAATTTACAGTAAAACAAGAATCAAGAGAGTCCACGGTAAGAAAAATTTGTTGCACGTGCTGATTATATCAAATACAACCCCACAGTCTAGTATGATCTCTAAGGGTAGAAATCAGCATGAATCTTAAGAACGGTGGACTGTATTTCGGGGGCCAGCTGGTACTTACAAGAACCTGAAATTCTGGAAGCATCCTTCCAGAATATCCCAATGTCTTGTATCTTATCTAGTTATTTAGGAGATAAGTTCTCTTCAAAGTCCATTCTAAGAGAAATTTTTGAAAGCATAAAATGAAATCCACCAACTATTCAGAAACATCAAGTATTCTGACATCTAAGAAAGAATATGAGCCAGACACTACATTTTGAGAATTAAGGAATGCAACAGTTTTTGTTAAAATAAGCAACTCACCTCAGGTAATTTTCTTTGAAGTTGTTCCTCCAAGCAACTGGAGAAGTTGTTGGTCAATAATTTGACTGAATCCTGTTATGCGATCAAAATGCAAGTACAATCATTTTTTGGAGTTTCAATAGTTCAACCCCAGAAAAAACTATCAAACTGAATATTACCACATTTCCACTATGAAAGGAAGCAATTAGATTACTATCCGTGTTCTCCTTTGAATCGACCATACGTTCAGCAAGAGCCTTGACTATTACATCTGTAGGCCAATGAATCATAAAGATTAAATAACCAAATGATTTTTAATCCATTCCATAAACTAGAAAACCGTGAATTAAGAACTACCAATTTTTGCTACTGCTGAAACTAACAAAAAGTTAAAAACATGCGCTGTACAGTTCTTAATTGGGACTTGAAAAAGGAAATCACTCTGTGGTAAATTCCAAAAGCAACCTTTTAGACATTAGAAAGCGGGGACTCATAAATTACCCTTCACTAAAATGAAATTCCAGTTCACCAAATTAAGGTTTTAACAATGCTAAATATTACTATAGTACTCATTCAATTGACCACTTTGAATTAAAATCTGCTTATTAGAAAATAGTGAAACCTTCAAATTTTTGGATTTTTCTATCTGTTGGTAGTGATTTATCGGATCCTATTCCTGCTGACATATCTAGTTTCCTTGAACTATGAAAAGTGACTGAGCCTGATGTTCGTGCATGAATCCTGCCAGCAGAATGTGTAATCAAAGGAGATCTTGGTGGTTTGTAAGTTCCATTCCCTCCTGTCATTTGCTTCCACTCGTGAAATGCTTTAAGAGATAAAACGCAATGGACAACCATTTATGACCCATCTTCCAAATTTTCCGGAGAACATATATTAGTTAGCTAGCTTATAAGTTCAAAATGAGTACTTATTAGGTGCTGCAGCAAAAAGGCGTGGAATTTTTACCCTTTAAAAAATAGAAGCTTCAAAAACAGGTAGTTTCAGTTCTTCCACGGCTACTAAAAAATTACGAACATTCTCAAAATATTGATAGGCAGGCAATGGCTTTGAATCCCATGTCGGCAACTGTGAAGATGAGTTAATTTCCACAACCTAATTACAAAGTTGAAATGCAGAACAATCAGAAGTGAAGAAAAACCAAACCCTACATTATCAAATCTGCCTAAAAAAGCAAACATGTGTACGCATACAAATACTCCCAGCAAGGATAACTTTACCTTTGGAACTGAACCTGGTTGAATCTTGTTAATTACATTGCAAAGAATTAAACCATTTCTCAAGCAAGAAATGAACTCTCTCTCCGAGGCGCGGCTAGATATTCCAAGCGGTCCAGAGCTGAATGGGCAGCTTGATGTCGTCTTAGAGCTGAAAATTAAGTAAATGCCACAAAGTTTTAATTAATATTCAGAATTCTAAGAGCCATTAAAGGAATTAAAAATTCAAATACATACACACACCTCGATATTAACGTAGGCACATACGCCCAAAGAGATTAGAATAAAACCACGAATGATGAAAAACACCTCCTCTAAATTCCAGAAGAAAAAATCATATAAACTTTACACAAATTAGATCAAATTATCTAAAAATAATCAAAATTTTCATATTAAAAACCCAACCCCTTTATTTCCTACATGTTCCCTACAACAGGATACTTTTCAATTTAGCCAAGTCAGCAATGCCGTTTTTTCACTGGGACAAATTTTTTTAGACATTCACCAAAATAGCCTTTCAATACGTAAAAGATAAAATTATGTTATATAATTAAAAAATATGGTATTGTTTAAAAGACAATAATACCCTTATTAAGTTATAAAGAATTTTAAACACTTCCTACTTAAAATTTCAAATCAAATCACTTTCTTTATTCATTTACTTCAACACAGACAAAAATTATTTTATTTTTCATCTACTTCAAACTTGAAAATAGATAAATTTATCAATTGCTCAAGAAGACAATATTATTCCCATCACTTGGAATCGATAAGTATATTAAGGAAATATTATTCACAGCCATCAATGGAATCGGTAAGTATATTTCCGTATTTTTAATTTCGCTTTGGTTAAAGTAATACATTATTTTAATCTTTAAATCTTATTCGATATAGGCATATAAAAACTTTACAATCTTAAATGAATCTATAATTTTTTTTAACAAAAAGGAGAAAAAAATTCATCTGCATGTTAATTTCAGACAAATTTACGAAAAATAGTCAACACAGACAGATGGAAATAGCTGGCCCAGCCGTCGGGACCGAGGCTGGCTGTTTTCGCCCAGCCCAGCCGATTGGATGGAAACAGTCGGCCCACCCAAACATCTGTGGGCAGGCTGTTTCCAGTCGGTTCGGGCAGGCAATTTTACCCCCTCCCTCCCACCCACCTACCCAATTTTTCCCTATTTATAATTTTTTTTAACAAATTATATTTCCTGATGCAGATATTGGATCGGCTACATTCTTCGTTTGTTACTTTGGTGAATTTGAAATGAATGAAAATGGTCGATGAGTCCAGGACATGTGAAATATGCACAATTGCAATTTTGATGACATCAAGTACATCATATACACAAATGTACCATGAGATACAGAATAAGCTCAACGTCGATCCCTCTCAGTNGAAAATGGTCGATGAGTCCAGGACATGTGAAATATGCACAATTGCAATTTTGATGACATCAAGTACATCATATACACAAATGTACCATGAGATACAGAATAAGCTCAACGTCGATCCCTCTCAGTACGACATGGAATTGAGATTTCTATTCAACAACGAGCATACATCATTCCAATTCCACCTGTAAAGGTTACTTCTGAAGATGAAATCAAGGTTTTAGTTGAATTGAACCAAGTTCGCACGATTACTCCTACTTACGTAATTTTAGCGCAGAAGAATGTCCCCCGATAGTGAACATGAAAATCTCGTTGGATGGGATCGTAAAGTGAATGATTTTTGGGACACGGTGGACATAGCTCGTGAGGATGGTGTGATTATTCTCGATACAATTGTTCATCACCATGATTTCACCGTTACGCATAAAATTCCCTCGATAGTTCAAAACAACGGGAATGAAAATGAATTTACAAATGAGTATTTGATTGCTTTATCCCGTTGGAGACACGAGTCGGGTTCGCAAGCTGGAACGAGTACACGTTCCTCTAATTGTTCCAGTGTAGTTCCTGACGCTGAAGATTTATATGTCGAGCAACTGTTTGAAATAAAGAAAGATTTATTGTTCCCGTATAGTTCCTGATGCTGACTCCGGCTCAAGAAGATAAACTATTTATGACTCTAGAGGTGGCGAGAAGGGCATGAGTGGAACCACTGGATCAGTTTCACTTCTTCGTGAGATGTGGAAGTAATATCGAATACATCGTGGACTTGAATGATAACACATGCACGGGTAGAAAGTTTCAGGTGGAGAGTTTTCCATGTACGCATGCAGCGGTGGCTATGCATAGAG
>CAIGRN010005258.1:0-17619 GCA_903798345.1 Fraxinus anomala | reverse complement strand
GAATTCACCGTGCGTAGGTAGCATGCGTATGGGAAAATTAAGAATTTCAGATTTTTGAATGGGGGATATCAAAGTTACTGATTTATGAGTCATAGTATATTAGTTAGGTTGGGTCAATCAATGAATTATGAATTAATGGGTTGATGTAGAGTGTAATTGGACTTGGGCTTGTAAGTTGTGGGTTGGGCTGCTCTTTGATAAGTGAAAAGTGTTAGGTAAAAAAAAAAAAAAAAAAACTTAAAAAAAATAATAAATTTTGAGGTCATTTGACCCCACATGACCCCATGTGGGTCCGCCCCTGAAGTCAAATACTTCAAAAGCTCTTACGTAATTCTCGTCTTTATGCTAGTGTATTTGCATTAAATTCAAGGACAATCTTCTTCCATCTTACTTACCAAAAAATGATATTGCGAACCCAAGTACAGTAGTGAAGTATACAAGGTCACTCCATCTCCCATTACAATTTCTTTTGAGTTATCCTTAATTTAAGAATCTCTTGATTTATATCTTTTGTTTATCAGTCTATCTCTACAAACTCAAGTCATGTACAACTTAAACTTGATGAAAAATAGCCAAATTAATAATGCCAACAAAATTACTTGAACAAATATCTAATAAGTCCAAGTTCATTCCTCTATTTGTCAATACAATATAAAGCCATGGAAATGAAATAATACTTGATATGGGAAATTGTTGCAGAGTAAAAAATAATAAATAAAGAAATACTTTTTTAAATGAGGACAAATCTATTTGTACCTAACATGATACATAATTTTTGATCGAATTGACAAGTGAAGGCCCCCTTATGGGGGGCGTCAGGCCCACAGGCACCCCCCAATGGGGGGCCGCCACTAATAGGAAGCATTTACCTGTCAATTCGTTCAAAAATTATGTAACTTGTCAGGTATACGTAGCATAACTCCTTAAATGAACCACAAAAGTGAATTCTTTAGTTTGTCTAAGGTACAAGTAAAGTGCCATCTCCATTTCCTAGTTTATTCCTTGATCCCATCCAATCAAGAAGTCTACAAAAGTTTACTTGGGATCAACTTTTACTACTTGACCTCAAAAGTGAAGGGAGACTACTTAGCTTACACTTTAGTCCATGTTTGTCTACTATTAATCAAAAATATTGTCTGCTACAGTAAAATTCTTCATCACACATTCACCAAATAAAATATTCTACACACAAACTAATAAAACTACTTTAAGTGTGTTTGAATCTAATTTTGAGAAGAATAGAAATTTTGGAATAGTGATTGATGGGAGAATGTGTCGTGGAAAAGTGATGAAATATTTTTGATTTGTGTATAATATTATTTTATTTGGAGAATGTATGGTTGAAATGAGAATGAGAAAGAGAATGAGAATGAGAAATTAATGGGTGTCAAACGAGGGCTAAATTTCAACCACACATTCTCCAAAAAATACTATTCATTACCATTTTTCTTCCAATAATGAGAGATAAACAAGCCCTTAACTAGTATCTCATACTTTCTATGATTTTTTTTTTTTGGTACGTTAAATTAGATATATTGAAAAGGATTAATAAAAATCGAACAAATCGTACTCTTTGATATTGCATTTTAAACATGTCTTTAAATACAATGAACCTGCTGAAAAATAACATTTACTTCGTGCTATGCTATAAAATTATGTTTTGAAAATAATACTTGTTCTGATACATTTGTTTATGATGCACTGTTATGTATTGAATAATTACACTGATTCATTGCTACATGGTCTGGTGTTAAGCACTAGATCGGCTCAAATTAAATTTTTATCATTTTTTCTTTTTTGAAGATAAAAAAATTTGATTGACACGAGACATTTTATCATACAAATGGAAATGAAAATGGAAGGAAAGGATATTACAAAGGTGAATGATAAAATTAATGGCTGGAGTTCACTTACTACAAGTCAAAGGTTGCAAGATACTATATCCATTTCAGTCCCCGTGACATAACTCAGTGGTGCAAAAGACAAGAGTGAGAAAGTCTTTGTTGAACTGTCATTCGCAGTGTGATGGTTTGATTCCTGCATCTTACAATGTATGGAATATGACTATTTGTAGGCACCAGTATGACAACTCTTGTACCCTGATCTATTGAGGCACATCCTGTGATTTACTTCCTCCACAATGCTTACAGGGCGGGGCGGCAACCTTTTTTTACCTATCTCCACTTCAAATGGGTTAGGGATTTCAATAGGAATATTCCATAAAGAATATTTAAAACTAAAACTGGGATCCATACAAATCTTTTTCTTTATGGAAATCGATACAATCAATTTTTTTTTATTTTTTGAGAATCGATACAAATCTTTGCTCAATCTTAATTGATTATTTCAGTTTGAAATTGTTTTCAATTTATTTATATTCCACAATTCAAGTTATTTATGCAAAAGGACCTTGAAATACTTACCAACTCTTATTCTTTAATATTGTCGGTCTGCTGTCATAGTCATGCCCTCGATAAAAATAGCAATAAATACAATAGTCTTGGACTTTATGACTTGTGAGAACATGTAATCAGTTTGCACCATTGTAATTTAGCTATATTATCTTATCGTCGTGCTTTTATAGGGTTTTATAGATGGGTTGTATTGATTGTACTTTTTCTCCTCGTGCTCGACTTCAAAACTCGTATTTTAGCCCTTATTCTACTTCTTGACCTCCTCATGTGTTCTCTTCTTTGTTACCCTAGCTCTTTCATTCTAATCTTAAGTCACTTGCAAAGTTTCTTTGCATGAATTTGTTTTTTCTCTCTTTAGAATGTGAGTTATTGTCTTTAGTGTAATTTCTCGTCCTTGCTCTATTGCATTTGCATTAAACTCAAGGATAATCTCTTCAATCTTTTGCTAGCATCGCTTGTCGTAAATTTCATACAAAAAAAATGATGTTGTGTACTCAGTGCGAAATTTGAGTATTCAATGTCTTCGTGACCATTTTAAAGGACGCTGGATATGCTCAATGGATAATAGGCTAGAGACGTTATGGAAGCTCCTCATGAAATAACAATTGACGTATGAAATGGTTACAAAATATATAATAATAAATAAAGAAACACCTTTTTAATGAATTACGAAAGAGAATTATTTGGTTGATTTAAGGTACAAGAAAATCCTCATTTCCATATTTATTTCGTCATTGGCATTATTTATCCATCATTAATGTCAAAATAATACCTGAATAATATTTAGTCACAATATTTCAAATTTAATACAAATTCATTTGAAACTTGCTTCATGTACAGAAGCAAAAACCACAGAAATTCAACAGAACGCACATAGCATGTGGGTCTCGCAAATTTTTTTTTTAAATTCACGGTGGGGCCCATCATTATGAGTATTCTGTTGAAAATTTTTTGTACAAACGGAATTCTCCAATTCATAATTATAATTTTAAATCAATCTATTAGTTATAAAAGGCTTCAGTCCCTTGGTAGATATTTTATAAAAAAAAAAATTTGTGATTTTTTTTAAAAATATATATATAATCTTAAAAATGAAGAAGAGTTATAGATATGCGTGCAGACTTATTTTAATGGAATAAAATGTTGTTAGAAATGAATTTTGAAAAATGGAACCAAGTGAAACTTTATGTAGTTACTCATTACATAATACATACACAACACACAAAATTAATCTCTTGTTTGAGTCTCGTTTTTATATGAAATGTATTTTGAAGCAGTGATTTTTTTAAGAATGTGTGATTAAAAAATAAAATAAAATTTTTGTTTTATGGGTAAATTTTTTTTTTATTGAATAATATGTGATTGAAAATGAATTTTGAAAAATTGAAGAACCAAACATAGGGTAATATTAAAGAAATTTATTTAATAATTATTGGACCATTTCCCAAAGGTCAAAAGTCCGCTCCTTGACACCTTTGAGTGCCCAATACTCATCATATATTCAAATCCATAGCAAGATTGTTATGACTTAGGAGTGAAAAAATAAAAAAAAAATCAACTATCCTTAGTCGATATACAGTTGTAATTAATTAATTATTATTATAAATATAAGTACTCATTTTTAAAATCTCAAGATATAGTAAGCCCTTGTTTGGGCTATATTTTAATGAGAATACATTTTTTTTTATTTCTTCTTTTCAATCACGTATTTTTCAATACTATAACATTACACGTAAATTCAAAATCATTTTTTTTTCAATACACATTTTCTAAAAAATTACTTTTTTAGAATATATTTTTTCCAAAAACTTCATTAAAATGGAGCCCAAACAAAGACTTCGTTACTCTAGGACGGTTTTTTCAATATAGGCCCACATCTCTCTTTCTACGCAAATACTGTATCTAAAAAGTGAAAAAGAAAAACTAGCACTATTATTTATTTTCTTAAAAACGATTAAAAAAAGCCTTAGACCCCATGCTATACTTGGTGGTCGAGGAGTTTGATGTGCAATTGTGCTACAAATTAGCTAGATGAAGTGACATACAATTAACGATAAGACTTTTTTATAGTAAAAATTTCAATATCAACAATAGGAAATTGCAAAAAATGTTCACTTTTACAATCATTTGTAAAATTGTCCAAAAATTTTTCAATATCCATTTTACTATAATATAGATCAAAATGCTCTCATTAACAATTTTAAATTCCACGATGATGATAAAATTATTTATATAATTAAAAGTTGTATTGCCCAATAATAATTTGACATATAACTTATACTACTCATTTTAAAAAGTGTCATGTCAACCATGCATTAAATACTCACTTCTCCCTATAAGTGAGTAAATAAAATATTTATGAAATGTCGAGAAGTACACTTAAAATGTCAAGAATAATATGAAATGTAAAGAACTTTCATGTTCAGAACGAAACCCTATTTTAAACAATTGAAGTGTTAAGTGTCAAGATAAATATGCTCCAAATATCGACAACAACTTTTAAAATGTCGAGAACGTCATGAATTGTGAAGGATAACAACTATTAAACACAATTTATCAATAAAAACATGATTTCAAAGAAAAATTGTCTTCTATTGAGATTTGTGAAAAGCTTAATCAACTGCGAATTGGGATAAGATTAAATTTTTCGAAATGAAATCATATAATTTTCTTATGAATTGGAAGCATATAATTATTTTTTAGTGTTAATAACTTTTTTACTTCGTCTTCTTCATTTTTTTCCCAAATTCTTGGTCAATATCTAATAGATAATAAAAACAAATGAGTCCATTAGATATTAGCTAGTATTAATGTAGCTTCTCATGGAAACTACTTATTTTCCTTGAAATTCGTGACAAATAAAAAAAAATACTTCATTTTTAAAGGACAATTTGGTACCAAATTTAACCATTTATGTAAGAATTATCAAAATTAGACTTTTTTTAATTGACAAGAATGAAATTGGCCATGTTTGCACTGTCCATACTTGTACATTTAGTAATTCAATTGTTGAAATTTAGTGCCTAACTGTTGGGTTTTGTTGATACCCAATAATTTCGGGCAATGATGTTAAACCAGTTTTATAGTTTGGATTAGACTTNTGTATTGGTTTCTCGTGGTCTTTCGGGTTGATAAATTCAGTGACACCAAAATTCTTTGCTGCAGATCATAATTTGAACCAATAATGATAAAAATGAAAAATGTTTCAGTTCTTCACTGTTTGGTTTTTTGATACCCAATAAATCCGAGCGATAATGTTAAACCGATTTTATAGTTTGGATTAGACTTGATAGGCCTCGGCCGATGATTGAAGTGAAATATCGACACCACAATGAACGAACCATTTCGACAATCTAAGTGGGCCATTTGAAGTAGCCTAATTTCATTAGTGTTGCTCATGGCCCGACTCATAACCTTGGACGGCTTTAAGGTTGAAAGTCCACTTTGTTATCTATTGGGTTCCTTTGTGTTTGACCTAAAAGCCCAATACATTGGCTTATATTAATTGACCCGGGTTGTGCTTCTTGAGTGTGAAAAAAGGCTACAGCCGACCTTTTGTTTGAGAAAGAGAGGAACCGGTTTTCTTGCCTTTGCTTTGTGCAATTTTTGAGCGGTGTGCTTTTCTTCCTGCAAGGCTCATTCCTTCTTTGCCTAGCCTTTGTGGTTGTTGTCCTTGCCTGTAACCTTTCACCCTTAGTCCTTTGTGGGCTGTAGAGATTGAAGCAACCGGTTGTGGGTGGTGTCGGTTTTGGTGGTTGAAGTTTGGTTCATTGTGGTGTCGATTTGGAGAGACTGAGCCCGAATCATTGGTTGTTTGGAACCCAAAATCACAACATTGCTGAACAATTAATATGTGGCACTTNTTCGTGCAATTTTTGAGCCGTGTGCTTCCTTTGCAAGACCCGTTTCTTCTCCTCCCTTTGTGGCTATTGTTCTTGGCTTTAACCTTTCACCATTGGGCCTTTGTGGGCTGTAGAGATTGAAGCAACCGGTTGTGGGCGTGTCGGGTTGGTGGTTGTGGTTTGGAGCATTGGTAGTTTGGTTCATTGTGGTGTCAATTTGGTGAAGACTGAGTTCGGATCTTCGGTTGATTGGAACCCAAATTCTTACACTAACTTTAACGACAAATTTTTGCAAATTAAATTAAAAGGGGATGCTGTCAAAGCTAATCAATATACAGTAATTAAGAAAAATCATAATTAACATTTAGTCCATGTTTGGTCCACGTATTTAAAAAAAAATTAATTCATAATTAGTAACATATTTTATAGATTTCACAGCTTTTATTAACTTTTTCAATCACACATTTCATTAATTTTTATTTAAATCTACTAAAAAATTAATTTTTTTTTATCTAAACCAAACCATACTGGACATGTTTCTATGGTTTCTCATTAGGGTAATCCGTTTCTTCTCCTCCCTTTGTGGCTATTGTTCTTGGCTTTAACCTTTCACCATTGGGCCTTTGTGGGCTGTAGAGATTGAAGCAACCGGTTGTGGGCGTGTCGGGTTGGTGGTTGTGGTTTGGAGCATTGGTAGTTTGGTTCATTGTGGTGTCAATTTGGTGAAGACTGAGTTCGGATCTTTGGTTGATTGGAACCCAAATTCTTACACTAACTTTAACGACAAATTTTTGCAAATTAAATTAAAAGGGGATGCTGTCAAAGCTAACCAATATACAGTAATTAAGAAAAATCATAATTAACATTTAGTCCATGTTTGGTCCACGTATTTAAAAAAAAAAATTAATTCATAATTAGTAACATATTTTATAGATTTCACAACTTTTATTAACTTTTTCAATCACACATTTCATCAATTTTTATCTAAATCTACTAAAAAATTAAATTTTTTTTTAATCTAAACCAAACCATACTGGACATCTTTCTATGGTTTCTCATTAGGGTAAAATATTGATTGTATTATCTTAATGTATTTATTCCAATATTTCCTTGTATTTCTACTGGTGAAGTACTCCAGGTTCCAACTTTTCAAAAGTTCGACACTCAAGTTCTCAACATTTTATTCGTGACAGTCACGTCCATAACCTTTTAACATTGTGAGTACATTATTCTTACCCAACAAAAAATCGAAAACATCTATTTAGAAGCTATATGTTCATGTGGCACCACATATGTTATGTTTGACCGAAATAGTAAAAGTTTCCAAAAAATATTCCCTTTATTCAAAAAACCAAAATAGTGAATGTTAAAATTAAGCCCCTATTTGATATCGATTAAAATCAATTTTTTAGTAAATTTTGATAAGAGTTAATGAAATATATGGTTAACAAGTTATAGATTTCATGAAATGCATGATTAAAATTAATTATTAACTAAAACTTGGATTCACACAAATCTTTTTCTTTATGGAAATCGATACAAATCTTTATTCAATATTACTTGATTATTATAATTCACTTTTCAAATTATTCTTGCGATAGACCTTAAAATATCTACTAAGTCTTGATCTTTATATTTTGATAGTCATCCACATCATGGTCATTCCCTCGATAACAATAGCAATATTTACAATAGTCTTAACTTTAGGAGGACATGTAATCTTTTGGCACCATTGTAGTTTCGCCACATTATCATCTAGTCGCACTTTTCTTAAATGTATGTATAGATGAGTTGTACGCATAGTATTTTTTTCTCTTCGTGCTCATTTTCAAAAGTCGTATTTTGATCTTTATTCTACTTCTTGACCTCCTCATATGGTCTCTTCATCGTTACCTTAGCTCTTTGTATTGTATCTTGCTCACATGCAAAGTTTTCTTGGCGTGGATTTTGTTCTCCCCTCTTTAGAATGTTAATTATTGTCTTCAGTGTAATTTGTCGACCTTGTTCTATTGTATTTGTGTTAAGCTCGAGAATAATCTCCTTCAATCTTTTGCTAGCATGGCGTGTTGTAAATTTCATACCAAAAAATCATATTACGAACTCAAGTGCAAAATTCGAGTGTTCAATGTTTTCGTGACCCTCGAATATGCTCAACAGATAATAGGCACGGGCATTATGGAAGCTCCTCATGAAAAATAATTGACATAAGAAATCGTTACGAAGTCTAGAATAATAAATAAACAAACACTTTTGTTTTTGTTTTTTAATGAATTACTTGTTTGTTTAAGGTACAAGTGCCATCCTTATTTACCATTGTTGACATTGTTCATCCGTTATTGATGTTAAAATAATGAATATGCTATCTGGTGCTTGTCACCATTTGTATTGAATAACATTAATTTAAAATAATACCTTAGTAACTTTTAAAGTAGAATACTTTAAATTTAATACAAACTCATAATTAAAATTTTAAATGAACGTGCTTAATAGTTGAATTAGTTATAAAGGTTTAAATGTAGTTACTCATTACATAGTACGTACACAATACATAAAATTAATAGTAAAGACTAAATTATTGAAGTAATTATTGGACCATTTCCCAAAGGTCAAAAGTTCCATCGGCGCCTTTGAGTAACCAATACCAACATATATTCAAACCCATTGCAAATTTGATAAAAATATCTATTATGAGCAAAAATTAAATAAAATTCAATTATCCTTAGTCGATATACGTGTAATTAATTATCACTATAAATATAAGTACTTGTTTCTACAAATTTCAAGATATAGGCTCCGTTTGACAAAATGTCTGTTTTTACTTCTATTTCTCGTAGAATAATTGAACGAGAGAGTTATCTTAGATCAGCTTCCTCTATTACCTTTTGTAGAAAAACAAAACATTTTCAGAAAATTAGTTTCGAAAACAATTTTTGATTTTTCAAATGAAATGCTAAACGGGCTCATAGTGGACTATTCTAGAAAGATAATTTCATTCTTTTCTCTACGTTGTAAACACCGTGTCAAAAAATGAAAAAAAGGAAAAAAACTAGTACAATCACTTAAAATAGTAAGGCACGATTAGGTATATTATGTATCAAAGTGCTTTAGACCCCATGCTATCCTTTTTGCTCGGTGGTCGAGGAGTTTGATGTGCAATTGTGTTACAAATTAATTAGATACGGTTACATAAAATTGACGTTAATAGTTCTTATTTAATAAAAAAATCAATATCAACAATATATGACTATACGTGTATTCTTAGAGTTCATTTGTTGAAATTTATTGCCTAACTAACAATTAAATAGTTACTATAATCACTATTGAATAGTTTAATAACAAATTTAATACATCAACACAATTTCAGTCAAATGTAAACAATATATAATATTCAACCTTCAATTCATTTATATATAAAAAAAAATCATAAGTAACATTTAACATTTTTTATCGTTCCTCATTAGGGTAAAATATTAGTTGTAAGATTATAAAGTATTTATTTCACTGTTTTCTTGTATTTCTATTGGTGAATTACTCCCCAACTTTTCGTAAGTGCGACAATCATGTCCTCAACCATTCATTCGGTGACAGTCATGTCCATAACCTTTTAACATTGTGGGCACGATATTCCTACCTAACAAAAAACCGAATTCATATATTTAGAAGATATATGATCATGCGACACATGTTATGTTTGACTGAAAGAGGTAAATTTTCAGAAAAAAAAAAAAATTCATTTATTCCAAAAGGTAAATAGTGAATGTTGAAATTAAGCTCCCGGTGAAAATTAAAATCAGTTTTTAGTAAATTTTAATAAAAATTGATGAAATATGTAATTAAAAAGTTGGAGGTCATATAAGATGTGTGGTTAAAATTAAAATTTGACTTGACTTGAGATTTTAATATATAACATGACTAAATTAAAAATGCTCTTTTTAAACATTTTTCTTTTGAGTTCGTCATCACATGCGTGTTGCTCGGAGAAAAATTGAATAACACTACTTGTATGTAAGTATGTACATATTGATGATACGACATTATATTAAACAATAATGCTACTTGTACAATTTTTCCCTTATATCGAGGATGCCATCTTCTTTGTTTTCAAAAAAATTGTGAGTGAAAAGAGTAATTTTTTTAAAAAATTGTTCAATAGTGTGTTGACACGTGGCACAATGTAAACAATGATATTCATGTAACATAATTGTACATTAAAATTGAAGTGATTTCTAAGTAATGTTATTTAATATCATTGATATTAAAACATCAATTTAAATATCATAATGTGACATTAAATGAAAAGTCCAATTAAACGAGTCATATAGCATCACTTAGGCTGTCATTGATATTAAATAGCATTATTCAAATAATTATGTACCAAGTATATTATCAAGAAAAATTTACCATGCTCCTTCTTGTTATATGTATATCAAGATTTAAATAATGAATTAAATAATATTATTTATCAATTTAAAATATAATCAACTTTTTTATCTAATATTTTTCTTCTTAATAACTTCTCTTTCGTTGGCACAAAAGATTCTGGTAAAAAAAAAAAAGAAAGAAAGAAAGAAAGAAATGATTGACTGCGGTTCAAATCAGGAATACACCGTGATGTTTGGGGGCAATGTCGGATCCAAGATTACCTGCATAAAAGTAAACCCATCTTAGCAAATTTTGTAGAGAGACATACAGTAAAAGCGTGAAATCTGAAACGTCTGGCTGTTGTGATGTGAATTTCACGCATCTCACATTTGCTTCTCCCCATATTCAATCTGATTAGATCTTCACGCATTCGCATATGTATGCGAAACCCACATGATGCCACCACCCCTTTAACAGGACAAACAAGAACAGGCTTAGTATATTTGAACCCCATTTGTTTTTTCATTTCTAAATCGATAAAAGAAACAAATCCCATGTTTTAGATTTTGATAATTTCGCTTATCTTCGTCATAATCGGTTGTCTTCTTCGTCGTATTGTACTCTCTCTCTTATTCAATTTTGTCAATCGGTTGTCTCGTCGGTACATCATATACATATTAGGTGTGAGATCTGTTCATTTACTTTATTTCTTCTGGGGGTGGATCTTTGCTTATTTTCTACTTTATTACACAAGAACCTAGTGCTGATTTATTATTTAGTAGTAGTAGTAGTAGTAGTAGTAGTAGTAGTAGAGTACCAGTTGAATTAGTGGGAGAGAAATGGAGTCGGAGAAGAAACCGTCAGCAGTATCGGATGTGGGCGCATGGGCAATGAATGTTATCAGTTCTGTTGGAATCATTATGGCCAACAAGCAACTCATGTCATCCAGCGGCTATGCTTTTACCTTTGGTTAGTCCTGCTTTATCAGATCTCATCTCTTTTATCAATTTGCCTTCTGAATTTTGAATTTTTGATGGATGTTAATTTCAAATTCACGTTTCTTGTTTATGTATTTTGTTGGATTGCCTGCAACTTTAGAGAGTAGTTTATTGATTACTGTATCTATTCCTAATGGATCTCGAGGTGTTAGTCAGTTTTATATCTGTAGGATGTGCCGAATTTATTCGAAAGCAATTGATTTAATGTTGGGAACATTTAGTTCATATGCAATTACCAATTTCAATTATTCATAAAGCCTGCGAAGAATCTATTTTGGTTAATTTGTTTAAATATGGCACCAGTTCCATTTTGGTTAATGGAATTTTAGAAGGAAATACACTAGTATGCTTGTCTGTGGGCTTTGCTTGTATAGCTGAGATTCGCTTCTTAGGTTGTGTTATATTCTTAACGGATCTGATTCAGTTGTTTATTTATTAATCAGTTATTTTATAATCATTCGCTTTTGAATTTTATTTTATGATTTTTGAATGTTTATACTGCTTGAAAGGTAGACCAAAATCTACAGCCTTCTTTATACTTCATGTTTTGCTTCATGCAGCCACGACATTGACTGGTTTTCACTTTGCTGTTACCGCACTTGTCGGCATGGTCTCCAATGCCACAGGCCTTTCAGCATCAAAGCATGTCCCTCTTTGGGAACTTCTCTGGTTCTCAGTTGTTGCCAATATGTCAATCACAGGGATGAATTTAAGTCTCATGCTGAACTCGGTTGGATTTTACCAAGTATGATTCTCAGCGACTCTCCTCATGTTTCTATTTCAATGTTACACGATGGCATTCAAATCTTCCTGCATATGCATTTGACTATTATAATTTTATTTTGAACATACATGCATTTCTTACATTTGAATTGCTCTACCCCATGTTAGTGTGCTTATGTATTGTTTCATTTCTTTCCCAACTCCTGTTCAATCATTTGAAGTATTAACCACAAATTGTCTTACTGCAAATGAAACAGTCTTGGCAGCTAGGTGAATGAAAGCTTGATAACCTCCATGTATCAAATATAATTTTAATTAAGTTCAAGCCCTTCTTTTAGATATAAAAACCTGATTGAAAAACTCTGAATAATCTTGTGTCCTGTGCATGTGTGCCTGTTGCAGGGATTGACATGAAAAAGTTTTCTCCTCTAAAGCCCCTCAACTGTTCTTTCTTGAAATCCATCTAATAGGTCAAGTCATAGGACTCTGTCAGCGGCCACTTAGACCTTAAGCCTATTTTCCCTTCTGTATTATTAATTTTCCTGTTCATAAACTCTCTGTTTAAAACTGAAGTGAACTTCTCAATGCATCTATTATTATTGAGTTTCTTGATATGAAGAATGAGATCTGCAGAATCTCTCCATATTGAGATAGATGATACAGTGCTGGTTCTATCAGCAATCATTAGTATTTAGAATTTGTTCTAACTAGGTTAACCTTGCCTTCTGTGGTTATTTCTTAATGTTTGTTCTCCCTTTGTAAAATTGATTGTGGATTAATTTAGTCGGAAGTGGAGTTCTTGAGCAATAAACTAAAAATCATCTGCTGAGCTGACAGTGTTTTGTTGAAATTGTAAAGTTCCCTAAACAATGTCACTCTTTGAATTATAATCAATACCATTTCTTCTTTTTATTATTTATATTTAAATATCTAAATTTTGGGTACAGCTAATGTACTTTTGTGCCTTGGTGTAGATCTCAAAATTGAGCATGATTCCGGTCGTCTGCGTTATGGAATGGATCCTTCACAGTAAGCATTACTCAAAGGAAGTTAAAATGTCTGTTGTGGTTGTGGTTATAGGTGTGGGTGTTTGCACCGTGACTGATGTTAAAGTTAATGGCAAGGGTTTTCTCTGTGCTTGTGTTGCAGTTTTGTCAACATCACTGCAGCAAATTGTGAGTATATTCAGTTGTTTTTCCCATTGTATTGGATGCATTAAAAGTATCAATTCCCTTCAATGCCAATTAACAAATTTTATGGTTCTCAAGATAAATTGAATGCAATCTTTTGAGTTCGTTTTAAACATTCTAACTAGACTATGATGAATGCTGATTTTGTCACATTTTTTCAGTTCCTGACAGAGTAGTGTTAATATTGGGATGTAGTGCGTTCAGATATTTTTAACAGCTTAGTGGATGTGGGTAAAAAGCATTTTAAATTTTAGATGGTTTCTGACCACCTTAGAAATGTATGCAGAACGGTTTTCTTGTTTTTCAGCTAAGAAGGTGGTGATTTTGAAGATTTCTTGACTTCCATTGTTTATTTCCCCTTGTCAGAATACTCTCATCTTTAAAAGAAAAATATAGAAACTTTCTTGTTTACTTGCCTATTTGCTACTAAAGGTCCACTATGTGAAGCATGTATAAATACTTCATAGCATCTACTTATCCAAGACAAAAGCACCTTCATCAAGTTTGATTAGTAAATATATTTTCTGTTTCTTTTTATTTTCGAGAAAAATCTTACATTTTCAGAGTAATCATTAGTGTATGTACATATAGGCGTAAAACCTTGTCAGTTGCATTGTTTAAAAAAGCTACTTGAGGCTTATGCCTTGAATCCCGCGACATGTGAGGCTTTCATAAAATGCCTTAATACCTTCACCTTAAGTGCCATTGTGAGGCTTACACCTTGACTTAGTGAATAAGGCCTTGAGGCGACTAAAGTGTTTGCCCGTTTGTCTTGAATTTCCTGGCATTTAATTACTTACCTTAGCCTTTTGTACTAGTTTTTAATAATCTAAAATGTATTACAGGTTTTCTTTCATTTTTCTTTCTACCTACTCTGAAGGGTAGGGGAAGGAGAATATACCATTGCAAGTTGAGAATACAGTGACAATTATGATGAGAATAACTATTTCCTTAATATAATATTAGTAGTAATGATACAATTTTTTTTTTTTTTTTTTTGAGTTGACTCTACTAATAATAATAGATTAATTTTGTTACGTGATTACTGAATTGAAAATTTATTATTTTCTGTTTTATTGATCTTTTATATGTTTGTTTTCAACTTAATTTTTTAATTAGTAATTTCGATTCTCAAAAATGTTTATGGTTTATTATGAGCATATTTTTGTATTTTATATTCTTTTGCATTGTTTTATTGTTGTGTCTTGAGGCTTACTCCCATCTAAACTGGTAAAACGCCTAGGTATCCAACATTTATTTGTTGAACTTATCCTGCTTACTTTGGGAAACTACCCAAATCCGGATTAGGTGTATAATCTCACAGCACACTGGCTTTTCTTACTTGATTATATACAAGCTTCATCAAAAACCTGCAGAATCTTTGTGCCAAGACTAAATATGCTTTTCTTGTTTAGGTTATTAGTTAGAAGGCATATGCATGAGATGGACTACCTCTCTTGAGGTGGGAAGGGATCCCAACATGTGGCATGAGACCCCATAATGTTTTTAAAACGCAGAAAATGGAGATGAAAAATTGTTAAAGAAGAGAATTTTGCACCGTGATATCGTCTCTATGATCCAATCTTTTGCCTTGTAGCTTTCCCTTACAGTCTAAGCTTCAGTTCAACATTAGCAGCATCATAGAAGTGCTTAATGAAACTCCTATTTTGAAATTTTTGAACTTGATTTTACAGTATCATGTCTTCAATTTAAGACTGACCATTTTACATGACCCCCGACCACACTCTCCTTCCGATGAAAAAAATAAAATAAAATAAAAATGAAGTACTCTATTCAAGTAATATTCTTTTGATGCAGTCAATAGGTTCCCTGCAGAAAAAGTACTCTATTGGATCGTTTGAACTGTTAAGTAAAACCGCCCCTATTCAAGCTGGTTCTCTTCTTGTGTTTGGTCCTATAGTGGACTACTATCTCGCTGGAAAGTTAATTTTGGACTACAAGTTTACTACTGGAGTCATCGTAAGTATCTGTTTCTTGCTTAATAATCTCAATTATTTACATTTTTGTACATTGTAGTAGTATTCATTAGTTGTCTATGCATCTGACCCGAGGTTGCAATTTTTGCAGTTCTTTATACTCCTTTCATGTTCTCTAGCTGTATTCTGCAATGTGAGCCAATATCTTTGCATTGGACGATTTTCAGCCGTTTCCTTTCAAGTTTTAGGCCACATGAAAACAGTTGCCGTCCTCACATTGGGTTGGCTACTATTTGACTCCGAGCTGACTTTTAAGAACATCATGGGGATGCTTATTGCAGTTGCTGGCATGATTATTTATAGTTGGGCAGTTGAGGTTGAAAAGCAGGCGAACTCCAAGGTAGCACCCCTTTCGAAAACCAGCTTGACGGAAGAGGAAATTAGATTATTGAAGGAGGAAATTGGCAAAACTACTGTTAAGGATGTTGAACTTTCTCAGTCTGGGTAAGTCGACATCCATATTCGGATCTAGCTATTATTCCAGCTGCATATTTTGTGTAGTTTATAGTAATTGTCCCATTTAATTTATTTTGGCAAGACATGGTACCCTTTGCTGACCAAAAAGTTATTTAGAACTCAGAATTGAAGGTTAACTAGTATTTGTTCATCCGTTTTTTGTTATATATGCTCATTCTTCAACCCCAACCCCCACGCCAACCCCTAAGTAAAAGGAGAGTTTGAATGCAAAGATATTGTGAAACAGGAGTTGTACGATATATTTATATTTCAAGTCTAATATAGCTTGTTTGGTAGATCCCGGGGATCTACTTCATTGTTATATATTGGTGCCCAATATGGTGGCATGTGTTTTATGCTATGTTTTTCTTTTATAGTTAACACCACGCATGAGTGCGTAATTAATTTAGACTAGTGCAGGGTTGGTGCTTAGCACCAATCTATTAGTAGCGGTCAGTGGATCACTGTCACATTGTCTAATAAAGTTATAATGCATTTTTACGCATTGAACATTGACCCGTAGGTTGGTGCTAAGCATCACCAGAGTGGTATGATCTCTCGATAAAGGAATAAAAGAGAACAATGTAATAAAAAAAATTAAAACAACAAGAACTCTTGTGGTCGCATTTTGGATATAGTCGTCATACGATATGTTTTGTGACGTTCGATTTATGTTGTTCAAGCTTAATTTTCACGAAAAAGTCTCTAATATTTATTATAGAGTTACGTAAATTCGATATTGGTCCAGTAGACTTTTCAAAATAAACTATGGCCACTTGAAACTACGAAGTTCAAATTTTGTTATAACACAACCCCAATTATCTTGATGGCCGCATTCTATAAATGGTAATGTCAAAGTTACCATCCACCACATAAGTAACTTAATTTTTATTCATCACAATGGCCGTTTCAAAATATAAGAGACTTAAGATACCCTTATAATGGTCCAGATCGGAAAATCGTCTGGACAGTTTGGGCCTAAAAGAATTGCCATGCGCATGGAGCTCCACCTCAAAAAATCACAAAAATCATCATTAACCTCAATTCTAACAATATATCTGCTTCAAGCCATGCATTAAAAGCATAAATTCATAGATTTTATCAAGATTGAATGTAAAAATCATAAAATTTAAACAATAAAAGCAAACACTAACCTTGATTAAATGTGTAGAAGATGATGGTGGTGGTGAATAGCATTGAAGTCGATTTCGTTGATAAGTTTTTTCCTCTTTTTTTTCACTCTTTTTCCTTCCTTTCAAATGACGGGTATTTGGGAGATTTTGTTAGTTTTAACAATTTTTACTTTATTTATTTTTTTAAATAAAATTTGGTCGAAGGTCATTGTGAAAATTGGGCTGGGTCAACTGACCATTGTCCACCATTTCCTCATATGTTCCTAATTGGACTAAGACTGATTAGGTTGTCTAACATAAAATTATAGTTATTAAATCTAGCCTAGTCATCGGTCTGGCTAAAGTATCGGATTAGTGGGTCATTGATTGAATCGATAGATATCTACCTTCCCTTAAAAGAGGGGATCCCAAATTTACTATTGACTTGAAACCGAGTGTTCACACCACTGTAGAATCTCTGTTTTGTTTTTCCTCTACATATGGTTCTACACTTTGTCAACAATG
>CAIGRN010005212.1:0-20912 GCA_903798345.1 Fraxinus anomala | reverse complement strand
GGGCGGGGCATCCCCTCCCCGCAACCCGCGGCAGGACGACGCCCCATGCCCCGCCCCGCCACCTCGTCGGGGAGGGTTTTTTTTGCCCCATTCGGGGCGGGGCAGAGCTGGGCGGGGGCGAGGCGGGGAAAATTGCCATCCCTAGGGCAGTTTGAGAATTTTTTAGTGGGGTTGGTGCTTGAGGTGTGATGGAGATGAAGATAGAGGAGATGGTAGTTGTGGTGGCAGCTATGATGGAGATGGTGGTGGCGGCGACTGTGGTTGTGGATTGGTGGTGCTTATGTTGGTGGTAGTGGTGGTTTGGGGTGGTTTTGGTGGTGTTGGGGGGTTTTTTGTTGGTTGTGCAAGTGGAGGTGCTAGCGGCGGTGGTGGGTCTGGCTGCGACGATGACGGTGAGGATGGTGGTGGTAGGGTCTCCAGGGACCTTGGCGGTAGGGAACATTTTGCTAGTTATTAGTGTTGCTGTGATGTTGGTGCGGTGGTGGTGGTACAGGTTGTGACGGTGGTGTTACAGGTGATGGTGAATCTAATTATGGTGGTGAGGTGTCAGTTTTGATTTTTGTTGTTGGAATGGTGGCGGTGGGGGTGGTTTCCATATTTTGGTAGTGTTAGGAGTTTGGGTTGATTTTTGTTGATGGTATAGGCAGAGTTGCTGGCGATGAGAGTTGGTAATGATAGTTGTGGTCATGGCGATGGTGCGTTGGGTGTACGTGGGATGCGCATGGGATGAGAATGTTTGTGACCAATTATTTAAGATTGTGACCAATAAATTGGATATTTTATGACCAATAAATAATATGTGATTTAAAATTTTGAATTGTAACTAACTTTTTTTTATTTGTGAGTGTAAATTGATATTGTAACCAATAAATTGAATATTTTGTGACCAATAAATAAAATGTAACCTACAAAATAATGTAACTTATTAATTTGATAGACTCGTGACCGATGAATAAATTGTGACGTATAAATTTTTTCAATTATAAAGTATAAATTTTTTATTTATGATCGATGAACAAATTATGACCTATAAAATTTTTAAATTGTGACCGTAAAATAACCTATGACATGAAAATTGTAATTTGTATCACCAAATTATATGGAATTGTGACTAAAATTTTTGAATTGTGACCGTAAAATAATTTTTGATTTGTGACTAATTAATAATATGTGACCAATTATATAGAATTTGTGACCAAATTATATGGAATTGTGACATTAATATATTTAATTAATAAAATATATATTTTATTAATTAATTTATAAATAAAATTTTAAAAAGTCTGAGATTTGAAATATTAAATATAATCTCCTAAATTTAAAATTAGTAAAAACTAAACCCCTTAGTTATGAAATCTTCTCTTTAATTAGTACTCGATAAACACTACTCACTCACTTTTGTTAATCATTCTAGTTGTACGCTTTCAAAGAATGTCTTAGATGAAGTTTTGAATACGACAACCTTTTAACTTTTCATTTGAGTAATTGTGAACTAACGAATTCAAAACAAAGGGGCTCACTATGACAGTCTCTTGTTCCCTATCTTTGTTTCTATCTAATCGTATCACATTTTACATAAATTATCCCAGTTTCTACCCAAAAAAGTAACACGAATGACGCGCCATCACGAGTTTCCCAATCAAATATCTTTCTTTCTCAATTTTGCCTAAAAGCAGAATCAGAACTTATCACATCATATATTAAGCAAAAGCACCTAATGTGCCACAATACAACTTGAGTACAATTCTCAATATTTTCCTAACCTAACCGGCAACTGTAAGCACAAGTTCAAAGAGAATCTTACTCATCAATTTGAATCCAATGAAAATGCAGCAATCTTCCTTCAAACCACTTCAGGATTCCTCGCAGCACCCTTAATTCATCTGACTTTCCAATGTAGAAGTAATCCAACCTTAGGTGCTGCCACCAAAAACTCACACAAGGAAAACTTAATCTAAATATACAAGGTAAAATGCTATTACATCTTTGGAATTCAAGCTCAATTTACTTCGTTTTTATCTTATAGAGGTTGTGCTTCGGATTTTTTGGTCCATATAATAGTATAAATGAGCAAGATAGAACGACTAACTTGGCTAAGAAACGGCTTACTCCTCTGATATAGAAAGAGGCATATCACAAGTTTGCCCAAATATATCAGGGATTCCTTCCCAATTTTGCTTCTCCCTTGCTTCCCAGTATCCACCCATGTAACGATAACAACCATCCTCATCCTTCCGAAACCATCTGGGTTGCCAGCCTCTCTCTTGCAGCTTCCTTGCCTGCATTATGTAGAACTTTAACTCTTACTCAATTGAATTACAATAAACAAGGTAGTTTGAAAATGGAAGCACAAGCGAGTCTTTGGAATCTGGACACATTTGGCTATTGCATAAATACTTTATCTAGTTATCAACCTAAAGAGCTATCTTTCACACGAGCGTTCTGATTCCTATGAAAAACACGCTAGAAGCAGGAGAGGCATACCAATGTTAACATGGTCTGATGTGGCTACAGAAAGCATACATCTCTATATACATATATCTCTAACACATAAGATAGCTAAGCAGAAAATGTTCCAATGACCATTTACCAATGCAATACTTCGCAAGCGGACTGCAAACTATCTCAGTTCAAAACCAGGCATTCCAAATTTGTGATCTCACGTCAAATGTATATCATGTCAGATCAGCTTGTTAATAAAGTTCAATTATGAAGGCAGTAGCACATGAGATACTAAGGGCTTGTTTGTCTCCCATTATTGGGAGGAAAATGGAGTAATGAATAGTATTTTTTGGAGAATATGTGGTTGAAATTTAAAGTAAATTTATTGGTTTGTGTGTAGAATATTTTATTGGGTGAATATGTGGTGAAAAATCTTACTGTAGCAAACAATGTTTTAGATTAATGATTGACAAACAGGGGCTAAGACTACTGAAAATCATTCTCCAGAATTGGCATGTGAACTTACGATATTTCAGAATGAGGTGATAAACCAGAAATGAAAACTGCAGATCATTTTTGAGAAGACAGCCTAATATTCCAATTCCTATGGAAAGGACAATTTGACAGAAATGGAAGAATATTTTCAAGATGAACACATGATCATTCAAAGGAAAATATTTAGCCGCCTGTTAAATTTTGTTGATAGATAGATATATTACTGTACCTGTCTCTGTAATTGTTCAAGTCGTATCTTCTCCGAATTTGCCAGCTCATATTCTCCATTCTCTAAATGCCTTTGATCAGGTCTCAACCTTGAGTCTGTCGGTGGAAGCTTCTCCCTTAAACCGGGAGTGACTTCATTTAAAGATATGGCAAATGGTGTGAGATTATATCTCGTTTTAGGAACAGATCTATCTCTTTCCCAGAGCAACACAGCTTCTGTCATTGGATCATACCCCTTTGGCTTCATAGTCGGATCTCCCATCACATAATACAATGCTTCATCCCACTTCCCTAGAAGCATTGCTACCTTCTCTCCGGTTCTGTTGTCTTGCACAAATCCATGAACCTATTATATAACAAATCAATAAGAAGTATATTGTTAGCAAGGAAGGACCAAACTAAACTCACATTATTCAAACAGCATAACAATTGTAGCCCGTGGTAGTAAGCAATGGTGAAAGTTTAGTCTTTGGGGGTGAAAACTAGTAAGCTGGGAAAGGTATCTTTAGACATAAAAGTTTGTCCAGTTCAGTACTATGGGAAGGAAGAAGGGTATTTTATGCGCTCTACAATGACTTTGTAAGAAGATCATAGAAGAAGAAAAACGGATTAATAAATTTATAAACGAGGATGATCTGTAAAAGACCACTTGTAACGACCCAAAACTTACCCTTTGAGCCGTTAAATATATATCGTAAAAATAGAACTTTCATAAAAGATAATTATCCCCAAAGTACAATAATTAAAAATAAAATATTTTTCTTAAACATAAAATTTAATTTTTAAAAAAATTAATAAATCATCTCCTCTTTATTATACCACCAGTGGCAAGTTCCAAACTCCAATGTCTTGAACCTCAATTACTTAAAAGGGAAAAAATCATAAATGATGAGATAAAATCTCAATAAGTGAGCCACATAAATCATAATTCATATTTAAAATTTAGGAATTCTTAACGTAAATAGAGAAACACGAGGATTAGAAACCGAACTTAGGCGGCCATAATCCTTGTACATAATCATAACATATATAGGGAGACACGGGAATCAAGATCCGAACTTCGTGACTATAATTCTCGTGTGTAGCATTACTAAACTCCGGTCTTTTGAACTTAAGCATATATGACACATATCATATTCATAAATCGAATTCCGTATTTTGAAGTATGAAAAACGATCTAATATGTGTGTGTAGTTTGGGACAATCATAGTTATACACACGTATATATGTAGATGTACGTAATTATGATAATCATATAATTTAAATCAATCATCCATAATTACATATAATTATACATACAGAAAGCATGTGATTATAATAATATTATAATTTAACTCAATCAACCATAATTGTATATAATTATACATATAAATGCACGCAATTGTAGTAATCATACATTTAAATCAATCAATCATAATTATATATAATTATATCTATAATATTCAGCATATATGATAGTTTACTTATTTAGAAAGAAATCTTCGTAACTTATCCTTTCATATATAAGAAGTTTACTTAATTCCATCCAATATTTTCATATATATACTAATACTATATCATATCCATATTACATACATATATATAAATATTCATATCATATATATAGTTTAGGAAATTGTACTTGTAGTCACTCAACTATTGGTCGATATGAAATTTTATTCCCTAACTTTCATCATCTTGCACTAAGGTACTAATTTTCATGATTAACGACTATAAAATATTTTGGGGTATTATACGACTCACCTATAGTTGTCCACAAGATCTATCAGGTGAGTTTGTGTTAAAATTTATTTGGCGATTTCTAGCCCGTCTCATGTTTGCTTTAGCATCTATGCCTGGTTAGGCTTGCTGTTTGTTCTCTGATATCTTGTTAGCCAACAGGCATGCTTTGTGAGCTTGTGCAGTGTAATCCTCTATTTGAGGAAGTGAATTTGCCCTAGAGATTTGTAACAAGTATACTACAAGCTTAAGGTCAATTCCCAATAAATATGGGTATGTAACAAGCATGTTTGAAGATTTCATTTAGACATTCCACCATAGGCATCCAACCTTGATAAATAATATAATATATCCTCAAAAGTTGGGAAAATGAAGTAAGAAAACAACATAAAACTAGAGGGTTTGACTTCAAAAATTAACTTCAAATTGTTGTTAAAAAGCATGAAATGTACCTGATGTGGGTTTCGGTCTATAATGGACTGCTCCTTGAATTTGAGCTTACAGGAATAGTTACCACTGCCTTTGATGCGCATGGTACCATAATGGTCGCAATAAATTTTACCAATTATGATATTGTATATAGAAGTAGTGACCTTGCTCCACTCAAATGTCTCACCATCTTCAAACTGCAGGGTGAGAATCCCCATGGGATCAAGCTGAATGGAACGTCCCCAAAACTTGCCCTTGAGATTAGAATCTGCCCAAAATTTCCAGCCGCCTCCCTCACAATGACAAGCAACGGTCATTGGATGATGACTTACCTGAGAGAAATTGAGAGTAAATTTTGTTATCCATTAGCTAACAAATGAAACAACGTAACTCATAATTTTACTATCTCTAGCATTTCTATATTTCGGGACGGAGCAAAAGGAAGGCACAAATCCTGTGTAGGTATTAGCAGAAAAAAATAACTGATAGTAAAAAGACAAGGTAGAAGACAGAAGACGACCAACCTTTTCAGAGAAGAAACGTAAACCCTTATCTGGATAGTCAGCCTCGTAGGTTTCCCCAAGTAGAGGATTAAAGGGTTTGCACTGCCGACCTTCAGTTGATGCATAACCAGACACAGCAAAAGCTACTACATTTAGAATTCTCATCAAATCATTTCCCTGCAGAAGGCAAAATATTATTTTTAATTATAATGAAACAGACGAAAAGGTGACAATTCCCTATTGCAGTGTGATCCAATCTAGGAATGAAGACATGATTACATACAGAATTTTGATAGAGGAAAAAAGAGTAAAGCGGCAGACCATGAGAAGAGATGGCAATATACACTTCACAGCAGGATCGCACAACAGTGTATTACATTTTTAATGTTCACTAGTCGTTATCCATGACATTGAAGCCTAAGCAAATATTTTAAGACAATTTGATTATCCATCCCTCCCAGAAATTAATTCATTGTCCCAAGAAAGGAGGTCAAAATTAGTTGCATTATCATCAGAAAACAATGCTTAACATCTTAGTCCATTAAATCAACTGCCTGAAATTATATGCAAGGTTATTAAGAAACTTCATTGCCACAAAAGAAAGCACAGCTAAGTAGCTGACCTGCTTTCCCCATTTCAATGCCCGGTCAACTAGATACGAATATTCCAAATCTTCAAAGCATTTCTGCAAAGAAGATAGAGGCTCATTGAAGTAAACAGGAAGGCAAACACCAGACAAATCCTTGCCAATATTATCCTTAATTATGGACCATAGGCCCACTGGCTTGTCTTTCTCCTTTGGCTCTGGTAAACTATCCCTTCTTTTTATGTATGGATATTGAATTTCCTTTATGTCTGTTCTAACTTCTCTTGCACGATCAGAAAAGAAGTATTCATTATCAGAAGTCCAAGGTCTGGAAGCATAGCCATTATTTTCTCTACTTTTATAGGAAGCACTTCTCAAAGAATCTGCAGACAAAAAGTCATTTGTGTCAAAAAACGTTCCATCCTCTTCGTCTGTTTCAACATCGACTCCATATCGGCTTTCATTATCTGCATCTGATTCACTTGCACTGCCCTCTGACATAACTGAATAAAAATCTGCGATGATTATAGAAAGACAAATTAGCCATTCAAATTTCTTGCAAAACATAAGCATGTGGCAAAAATTATGTTGCACATCATTTTAAACTCAAATAAAGCATCCCACTGACCGCTGAATCTTCTATTCCCTTGTCCACAGCATGAATCCCGTCCCTTCGTTTCATCAACTACAGTTGTTTCCAACTCAATTTTATCGGTCTGCATATAAACTATGGTATCATACTCCTTAAATTTCAAGGCTTGAGGAGCACAAGTGTGAGGGGAGCAATGAGTAACAGGAGTATAACGCAGGACAAGATGTAATGCAACAGGCTGTAATGCTCTGACAGATTGAATGATCCATCAAAGTTCAGAATGCACTTGCATCTGTCACATACATACTTACATGCCAAACTGATCAACTCAGTTCACGAGATACATGATTACATGGAAAGTGAAATTTTTCAATAGAGGATGAAACAGAAACATTTTAGAGTGTATTTCAAATTAAACTATGAGAATTACGGTGAACATCAAGATAAGTGAAAGCTCCAATCAAAATAATCATATGTGATCTCTACGCTTATTAATCAGAAAACAATTAATCCAAGTCAAAGGCATGCAGAAACAAATGAACACAGAAACAAGAATGAAGTAAACACCTCTAATTGCCTTAAGGTGTCCAGCAGTAAAATATGTTTCAGTTGAAGTGCCTTCAACTGATTCTGCATCTCTCCAAGTTCAGATAGCATTATAGACTCACATTCTTTTATTACAGTCTCACTCAAGTCTTCCTGTATTAATCGTGACCGTAGCTTCTCCGTAGAAACAACAAATTCTTCAGAAGGTTCAAAGTCATTGCTTGTCAATACTCTAGGGAATTTGTCCTTGGCAACTAGAAGGGCTTCAATCCATGCAGCTCTGTCCTCTTTGGATTGACAACGCAAATGGAGAGTTTTTGTTCCTGTGAATATTGAAAGCCTTTTGTCATCTGACTTGCTGGCTCGAACTGAAGAAACCTGTTGAACATATTGTTTGGCATTTAGCAGGCTACAAGATTAGGGAATATAATGATTGTAGAACTTGAATACTTATCTTATTACAGTAAGTCCAGTATCAGATGACAATGTCCCTTCAGTACAAGTAAAAATCCAGAGCTCACAATGCACAAACTTTGCAGCAGATATTTCAATAATATTATGTTTAGGTATTAATAGTAAATCAAAATGAAGTGGAGACTTTTGGCAGCCAGGCCTACAAACAATGGTTACACATCAGCTATAGTTTCTTAAAAGTGTAACACAGCACACATAGTTTTATCAAATTTTCATGCTATATACCCTTTTTCAAATGACAGACTGGAAAGTGGAAGGTTGATGTTTCAATTCACTTCCTCATAGCCATTCTCCTCACACCACAAGAAGTTAAAAACTTTTTCCAGTTTTGATCTGCTTCATACAGTAGACTGAAAAAGGGAAATTTCAAATTTGAAGGGGCTATTTTTAGCTTTTTCCTTCATATCCATACTTAGATGACATAATTTATTTTCCCGTATACAGTTTTTAAATAAATATCAAGCATATTTACACAATCTGTAAATTGACATTAATAAACTAGAATTCTATTGTTTTCAACTTCTCATCCCAAGTTTCCCAGTTTTCAGAAAAGAAGTTCCTGGTGCATATTGCTAGCACATTAAACTTTTCAAACCATAGGCTTCCTCTGAAGAATCAAATAGTCCAAGACGAATTAAAATCCACAAAATGACACACAATGAAATATTCCAGACACAGTAATAAAGTATGCAGGCCAAAAAAGGAAGCCTTCATCCTTTTGCCTCATCATAAACACTTCCATTGAAATATGCATATTGAAAATGCCAATATCATAACTTTTCTCCACCATTTTAGTTGTACAGAGCTACGAAAAACCAATAACAACAGTCAAGTTTACATATAATAATAACATGCACAATATATACATAAATTCATATATAATCCAAGCTAAAGGAACTAACCTTCAAGTGTATTTCCCCAAACGGCTTCCACTGCCTCTCTGAACTGAATCCGTTACCACGGTAACCATGGCCGCTCCCATTACCGCTACTAGCTTTCCTCATATATCTCCAGCTCTCCTCCCCAATCACCCTCGCTCCCTTGTCTCTCCCGGGACTCATCACGATCTTGTCCGGACCGTGCACCTTATAATATGATAGCACCCCATCTTCCAACACAAACCACCTCGCCCTCCACCCCTTCCCGTAATTCACCCACTTGTATAAAATCCCAACCACGCTCTTTGAATCCCTCACCTCATTATTTTCCTCACATTTTTCCTTCTCGGACAAGCGCAAATCCGCCGCATTTGACAACGAAACATCATTTCCAACTGAGAAACTCCTCCGAGAGTTAAAACACACCGGCCTCAAAATCGCATTATCATTAAGATCATTCACGTTCTTATTTTCAAACCCTAGCTCTTGACTGACGGTTTGCGGCTTCACTACAGCTCGATCGTTTTCGATCGACACCGGAGCAATGCAGCACAGTGGATTCATCCTCACTACCAATCAAAAACAACAACAAAATCAGCTCATTTCACACAAAAATCTCCGATCTCCAAAACGACGGCGTTTTATAGAAAGAAAATGTGGGATTTAAACTGGGTTTCTTCACCCGATCGGATCATCGGAGATCGATTGGACGATAATTTCAAAGCTTTGTTCCAAAAATGACATAAAGATTCTCAGTACACTAATATACACAACTTAACCCCTATTCTTAGTTTATCTTCAATCTGCGCCACCTAAATTCATTGAAACTTTATTGGCACAGTTAGTGTAATTGCATTGATTCATGGATCAGCTACAGATACAGAATGGTGTATTTATAGGTACTTCAATTTGCAGATCCATTAAATGCAGTGGTCAGTGATAATATAGAGTGGAAGTAGGGGGCGTAGGTTAAGCAGAGGGTGCAGTGAGTGGGATTTAAATGCATGGTTTGCACACAATGATTAATAGTGGAGACAACTAACGTGCGCAGTAGGGTGCAAACTGGGAACGTAGTGATTGGAAATTTGTGAGGGGGTGTTGGGGGTGCGGGAGGTAATGTCAGTTTGGTGGGGTGCGGGTGACTATGGAATGGTTAGTGAAATGACAAAATTGTGTTTGCAGGAGGGGTAAAGAGTTTTTTTGTGAAGTTTTCTAAGGGTATTTTGGAAATTTGAATGTTTATTTTATTAGGGAATTTTAGTTCCAAAATTTTGGATGAGTGATCATGAGATTTTGTGTCGCGTGTTTATTATTAAAAATAATAATAAAGGTTGAACGCCATCCCGTCCCGTCCCGCCTCGTCTTGCCTCGTCCCGTAAGCATTGTGGAGGAGGTAAATCGAGAAATGTACTTCAGCAGGCCAAGGTACATGAGATGTCATACTGATACCCATAAAGAGTCCAATTAGATACATTGTAAGAGGCAGGAATCGAACCCTCACATTGCGACCGTCAGCTCAGTTGAGACTACCTCACACCACTGAGTTATGTCCCGGGAGGGTAGAACGTGTTTATTATTTTGCTATCAATGTAAGAGTCTAACCAAGTTGTAAACGAGCTTGGTAAAATTATACCTAAAAAATATACTGACTTGTAGATGATTTGTGATTTGAATTTTGAAATGAAAAAGAAATATTTGCAATCAATCTAACATACAATTCAATAACAAATTTTAATCAATGAATTCGATTATCTCATTTTGAGACGAAGTCATGACAAGTTTCTAACTTCAATAAAGAGTTGATAATGCAATGTAAATGTTTGGTACTTCAGAATAGATAAGAAATATGTTTATATATTCTTATCGATCTTTCATTAAAAATACAAGAATACAACTATACATTTTCAGTACAATTATGATACCAATCTCGAATTTGATCATTTATCTTAGTGAGAATTGTAGTCACGGTACCAAACGCTACCTTTTTTTGTTGATTTTACCCAAATCTTTCATTTGTGTCATTCATAGTCTCAAATCTTTTATTTTGTTGCAACACAAGAACAAATGGACATACCGTTAGTTGACCCAAAAATAATTTTTACAACATTATTAACTATTTCTGTTGACCCTAGAAAATGAGTTAATAGATGTCGCGCCGATTCTCATCACGTCAAACCAATTTCGGCGCATTTCTACCAGAGAAACGGTGAGAAAGTAGGCAGATTTGGACGATGGAAGTACTTTACAGCGAGAGACAAAGATGTTTGAGCTCTCGCGGGTGAAACAAAAGATGATCACGCTATCAATGATCACCAAACGAGGACCAAAACTAATAACCAAAGAGATCACTAGATGTGGAATGATAGAAAACAAGAGAGTACTGTAAATTATAAAATCATCTACTTATGTAATTCTTCTACCAAGTGTATGATGAAAAATGAAAATACAAATGTGTGTAAGATTGTTTGTCAATATTTCTTCTTAATTCCAAACTTGGGAGTTCAAGACATGAGAAATAATTCTAACTCTAATTTTTTCAACCTCTTCTAAGTTACAAAGAAGATCTATTTATATTGCCTTGGCCAACTGGTACCCATTGGATCAGAACAACGTGATCTCATCTCCTTAGTTGAGGCATCACATTATTGTCTATTCATACAATTAATACTTTGATAAGGGGTCGACCGCCCTGCACAATAGGCTAGGGCTGGACATGGTCCAGTTCTGTTTGGTTCTCTTCCGAACCGAGAACCGAACCGAACCAAAATTTTCGAGTATTTAATACATAGAACCATCGGGTCCAAATATAATTATGGAACCGTTCGAGTTCGGTTCGGTATTATTCGGTTCCGTACCATAATAAATTTTTTTTAACAACACTACATAAATACAACTAAGGAATTTTTCATTCGTAACTTTTACAAATTAACGTAGTCCAATTTAAAAATATATAAATAACAAATTGTCCAATAAGATTAATTCATCAATGTATACAAATGCCAAAAAGTATATACTAATACTAAAATATCGGTTATCCATATCAATAATTCATTTGTTTCNATTCACCAATGTATACAAATACCAAAAAGTAGATACTAATACTAAAATATCGGTGATCCAGATCAATAATTCATTGCTTCAAGCAGTCTACATAAAAAAAATGAAATATAAACTAAAAGTTATAAAAATTAAAAATATTTTTAAGTATTGCTAAGATTTACCAACTATTTGATTTAATCATCAATTGAATTTAGAAATTGGGTTGGATTGGGCTACCTAGGCATGAATTTAGCTTAGGAGTCGGAGCATTAATCATTAAATTAATTAATTTGCTAATTTGTTTAGAAATAATTAAAATGATTTAATTATTCAATATAAAAAAATTATTTAGATTCGGTTCTTATTCGATTCTTGGTCTAGAATCAAGAACCGAACCAAACACATCGGTTCTCGATTCAAATATCCGTTTTGGTATTTAACTTACGAAGAACCACTCGATTTAATTCGGTTCGGTTCGATTTGGAAGTTTTGTCCAGCCCTACAATAGTCTAACATCATGACATCTTCTATTACAACTGTTACATCAATCACTTCTAAAAGATACTCAAATATTTTGCAAGAGACAACGTCGGCTTATGAGTTTCGGATAAACTGAGAACATCGGAGCTGGTCTTTTGAGTAGGGGGCTTTAGCTCCTTTCTTCGTTTCATTAGGTATTACCTCAATCCAAGTGTGGTGATTTGCTAATTGAGGTAGCGCTTCGGTATCTACATAATTTCTTTGCATCTTCACCACCTGGGTCTTTGTTGATTTTTATTTTGACTTCATGTCTACATGGATTGGTACGTGGCACATTGACTTAAAGCCTAGGTGACGAGGCGTAACAATAGCCCCCCAAGTCTAGGCATGTTTATTTATGTAATGCATGGACTTTGGAAGTAGATAAAATTTCATCAGTGGGTGATTTACATCATGACGCAATCTTCAATGTGCACGACTTGTGCAGACCTTCTAATAGTGTTATCTTGTATTCGTATAGTTGGGTACATCTCATTTTCTGGAACAGTTTTGAAGAAGGGTCAACAAAGTAGAGGAATTCCAAAGTTGTTTTGCCCGAAGTGCTCTTGCAAGGCCGAAACTTTATTCGAACTAGACGAAAAGGATTGTGTCTGACCTTTCTGGCTTCAGTATTGATAATTACGAGGAGCTTAACTTTAGCATACTTGAGGAACACGATGCGTCCTTAGTTATTACACACAAATGATTTGCTGTCATGCTACGTTTTCAAGAAAAGACAACTAAAGCGGTTCAACTTCCTATACACGTAATCGTTGCCCGCGTGTTTTTGTAAACTTCAGGCGTATGTGGAATCGTTGAGCAAGAGCTCTGATCTGAGCAACAGAAGACGAAACGACAAACGTGATGAGTGACTGAGATATAATCTTCAAACGAACGGTCAGATGACCCCGAATCGATAGCCAACGACTAGGATTAAGAGACCATGCCTATAGAAGGCAAACATTTGTGGAAAAAACCACTTTTGCTTTTTACGAATCCAGTGTTAGCATCCTTCGAATTTTCTCAAGAACTTTCTGTTTTTCTTCTTGGATTTTAACTGCTCTTCTCATTTGTCCTTGCTTTTCCTTGTGTTTTTGCAACAATTTTTGGTGTTTTATCATTCACCATTCCCTTCAACTCGTAAGTATTTGTTCTTTTATCTTCTATTTTAAAAGATTTTAATCAATGACATGCTCTACTTCTATTAGGGGTAATGTGGATTTGAGTGAATTAGCTAGTGAGATGGGAGTACAAATTACCAACACCGTCGACCTGGTTAGGGCAGTTCAGGTGGGGTAAAGTGTTGCTGCACTTAGGGAGGGTAGGAGAGATACTGGTATAGCCTGGGGGCAGCCAAAATGTCTTCTTCTGTAGATCCATCCCATTTAGTAAATCTTAGTGAAAAATACAGGATCCCCCTATGACATAGAACTCATTTCCCTCCACTCCTGATGAGCGAGCTTGCTATCCTAGGCCAGGTTGTATCGCCATCAGTGAGTTTCTTTTAAAGGCTGAGCTTCACCTGCCTATTCACCTTTTTTCAGGGATGTCTTTAGGTTGTACAGGTTGGCCCCTACCCAACTTGTCCCTAATTCCTGGGCCCAATAGCGGTGACATACTTCCTTTGGAAGGAGACCTCCCTGGACAAGGACATGCCCCTTCACATTTTTCAATCAGTTTTCCAGCCCTATATTTTAGGCTAAGAAGATTCTAGGAGGCGGTACTCCTTGTGTCCGTGGGGGTCACAATCCTCCTTTGCTTTGGGCTTGCCTTCCTCCATCAAATAATGGAAGGAAACGTGGTTCTGGGTCCGAGGAAGATGGTAGGAGTGTGAGAGAGATACCGTCTCCTATGTCAAAGTCCCAACTTCTTACTCCGAATTTAGTGAGTGTCATTTTTGTCTTTTCTTTTCTTTGACTGACTCGATATGATACTTAACGTTTCTTTGTTGACTTGCAGGTTCAGTTGAACGTTTCGACCTTGCTGAGAGTGACTAGGACACTCTTGCTTGTATATATCGTCGATCCTCATCTTCACGCTACTTCGATCATCTGATCGTCTCCTGGAGGTTTTTTGAGGAGTTCTACTTAATGCTAGGAGGGGTATAACTTCTCTCATTTGCTTTTTATCTTTATTTTTGCCTCATTGTATTTTATTTACTTGTATCTAACTTGCGTTTTGCTTAGTAGAAAATTTTGAAAAACTAAGGCATCATACCCTGGATATGGCCACAATTCTTGCCGTCACTTCCACGTCTGGTCATAAGGACATGAAGCCCTCATCTGCTGAAGCAAAGTAGGTAAGGGACAAAATAGAGAGGGTTAGCAGAAAGGCTGGCAGCCAGGATGAATGGCGACCTCCTTAAGTTAACAAGGGGAAAAAGGTGGTTGTGGAGGCTTTGAAGAAGAAGCAGGCAGAAGAGTCTGTGAAGCTCGCTTCTATGCAGAAATTGAGAATTTGAAGAATGAGGTCCACCTATCCCAAAGTGAGGTGGCCTCCTTAACGAAGTGAGAAGGCCATTAAGGAGAACTCATTGTTGAAGAGGCAGGTGGGGGAGTTGAACTCCAAAGTAGCTGGTTTGACTGAAGTGGTGGAAACTGCCAGACAAGAGGCTCAGTCTGCTGGTAGTGATGCTGAGAAACACTTCCTCGCCAACTTCCACTTAACGGAGGCATACCAAAGCTTTGCTAAGTATTGGCGGAAGTATGCCTAAACTGATATGACAGAGTGGTTGGAGGTCATCATTCAAGGCATCAATACTTCGAAATTGAGGGCAGAATTTCTTGAAGAGGAGCCTGAACCTAAAACTCCAATAGAAGGAAGCCAAGTGATTGAACTTGATGATGATGCATCTGAACAAGCAGTTGAAGAAGTAACTCCCAATGCCATAGTTACTTTTGGGGCACCTCATCCCCCACATGTTTAGACCTTAGGTCTTCTTTTTATATTTTCTCTATGTAAGTGGCTTCGGCCCACCAAATTTAAATACTTTTATTTAATGAAGTTATTTTCTTAATTCTCTTTTATTTATTACTTTTGCTTTTTATGTACTGATGTGTTTGTCACTATGATTTGAACCTCTTATACTTTATTGATGATGTTTAAACTTAAAGCAACAAGTAACATTAAACTAAAGACAACATTAGACTCATGATAACGTTAGACTTATGCACAATAGAATCAAACTGAAGTTCTTCAACCACCTTAGACTTATAGTAACAAATTTATGCACCATGGACTTCGTCAATTAAAACCAAACTTGCAATTGTGTCTAAGTGTTAACATGTCGTGTACCTTAACAAACTTCAGAACTTAATTACATCGAACTTCAATGGCTTAACAAATTTTACGTACATCAAACTTCAATGGCTGAAACCAAATTTATAACTTAGGATAAGTGTTAGGAGGTCGTGTACCTTAACAAGTTTCAGAACTTAAGTACATCGAACTTCAATAGCTTAACAAATTTCAGAATAAGTATATCAAACTTCAATGACTGAAATCAAACTTATAACTTAGCATAAGCATTAGGAGGTCGTGTACCTCTACAAATTTTAGAAGTTAAGTACAACGAACTTTAATGGCTGAAATCAAACTTATAACTTAACATAAGTGTTAGGAGGTCGTGTACCTTAACAAGTTTCAGGACTTAAGTACATCGAACTTCAATGGCTAAAATCAAACTTATAACTTAGCATAAGTGTTAGGAGGTCGTATACCTTAACAAGTTTTAGAACTTAAGTACATCGAACTTCAATGGCTATCTTTTGTTTAAAACTTTGTTTTTTATTTTACACAAGTATAAGCAGTTCGCTTTTCTTTACTTTCCTAAGCATGGGGTTGAGTAATTCGTCCATATTGAGACTTTCTTAGCAACTTTGTTGCTAAAGGTGTGTTACACTTCGTGAGTGCATATGTGGTTCCTTTGGGGTCCAGTTCTTTGGCGATGTGCTTATACTTCTTTGCATAATGACAGTTCTCCTATGCAGAGGCTTATCCCAAGGCCTTTGCCTCTTGGAAGGTATTTTTAATATATGAATATATATGATAAAAGCTACTTTTATTGAATCATAAACGGTACATACAAGATATTTACATCATTAGAGATATTACTTTCGTAGATGTTCTACATTCCAGGGGTGAGGCTGTGTCTTTTCATCCATACTTTCAATTTTATAGATTTCTGGCCGAACCTCTTCCTTGATGTGATAGGGGCCTTCCCAATTAGGCCCAAGCGTTCAAGACCATGTTCTTTAGAAGACAAAAATACCCTACGAAGCACCATCTCATTCAAACAAAACGATCTCTTTTTTACTTTTGCATTGTAATATCTTTTCATTTTTCGTTGATAGATAGTCAACTTTGCTTGAAAGTCATCCATTATTTCTTCAAGAAGGTCAAGCTCAAATCTTCGCATCTCGTCATTAGATATTTTATTGAGATAAATTCGACGAGGAGATGGTAGTCGCACTTTTACTGGGCTCATATTCTCGGCTCCATAGGCCATAAAAAATGAGTCTTTCCAGTAGCAGTTTTGCTTATAGTCCTGATGGCCCAAAGGATTTGAAGTAGTTCGTCAACCCATGCCCCTTTAGAGGGGTATAACTTTATTTTCAATGTGTACTTGATTGTTTTGTTGGTAGTCTCAACCTGTCCATTTACTTGGGGATGATGTGGGAAGGAAATGTGTTTCTTAATACTTAGCTCATCGCATAAACTCTTGACTTTCTTGTTGTCAAATTGTTGATAATTATCTAAGACAATTGAATAAGGAATTCCAAATCTACAAATGATATTTTTTACAAAAAATTGGAAGTGTTGGCTTCAATGATTTTGGCTAGTGGTTCGACCTCTACCCATTTGGTAAAATAATCAATATCGACAATTTCAAAGCTCGAATTTTCTCTCCCTTTGGAAAGAGGTCCTTGAGGTCAATTCCCCATTTAGCAAATGGCCAGGGGCAACAAGATTTAGTTCTTGGGAGGGGTGTCTCTCAATAGTTGCGAAGCATTGGCATTTATCGCATTTCTGGACAAATTGCTGTGCATCATTTTTCAAGGTGGGCCAATAATATCCTCGCTTCAATATTTTCTATGCTAGGGACCACCCTCCAGTGTGATTTCCACATACTTCTTCATAAATTTCCCGAAGCTTCCTCTCCTCCAATGCATCAAAGTAAGGGTAATGAGAATCCACCACGTTTGTATAGAACATCATCTTAGAAGACAAAGTGTGCAGCTCGTCTTCTGAACTTCTGGGCCTCCTATTTTCAGAGGGTAATACTTGGTCCTTGAGGAAGGATATTATGGGCACTACCATGAGTAGTTCTGAATCTTATTGCTTACCAATTTTGACAGGGCAACAGGATGAACATTTTCAGCGCGTGGGATTTGTACGTGGTCGAATCTTTCAAAAGTGGAGATAAGTTCCATAACCAATTTCAAGTATGCGGCCATAGATTTATCTCTGGCTAGGAAATTGTCATGTACCTGACTTACCAGTAGCTGGGAATCACTACCGATTGTGAGCCTCCTCGTTTGCATTTCTCTGGCTAGTCTAAGGCCAATGACGAGGGCTTCATATTCTAATGCATTATTGGTGGCCTTGAAATCGAACTATACGACACAAGTGAGCTTATGTCCCTCTGGACTAACAATGACCACACCTGTCCCTTGACCCTGTCTCTCCAGACGATCTATCTACAAAAAGGCTCCATGTCGGAGGTGGGCATGTTCTATCTCCTCTTCCATTTATAGAATAAGAGTTAATTCAGCCACAAATTTTGCTAGAGCATGCCCCTTGATGGCAGCTCTTGGTTTAAATATGATGTCAAATTTACTAAGTTCTATAGCCTACTTTAGTTATCTCCTTGAAGCATCGGGCTTCTGCAGTACTTGCTTGAGGGAAATGTTTGTCAACACCTGAATAGTGTGAGCTTGGAAATACGGTCTCAATTTTCGAGAAACTGTCACCAATGAGAGGGCTAGCTTCTCCATGTTTGGGTAGCGAGTTTTTGCTGCCAAAAGTGCTTTACTCACATCGTAGACGAGCAACTGGTGATCATTTTCCTCTCTTATCAGAACTGAACTGATGGTATCAATGGTTACTGGCCATAGGCTTGGAGAGGAGAAGAGTCTATCCTAAGTGCTTTTTCAGCTTATGGAGGGCTTCCTCACATTCCTCTGTACACTGGAACTTACTTCCTCTTTCAAGAATTTTAAAGAAATGAAGGTACTTGTCCGTTGCCTTGGAGACGAAGCGATTTAAGGCAGCTACACGTCTCGTGAAACTTTGTACCTCATTTGGTTTCTGAGGCAACCTCATGTCAGTTAAGGCTTTAAACTTTTCAGGGTTAGCTTCAATGCCTCTTTGATTGACTATGTAGCACGAAAAATTTCCAGAAGCGACTCCAAAAGTGCATTTCAAAGGATTGAGCTTCATTCGGTATCTTCTCAGGATCTGAAATGTTTTATTGAGATTTTCAACATGATCTCCTGCCCTTAGGTTTTTCACCAGCATGTCGTCTATATAGACTTCCATGATATTCCTAATTAGATCAGCGAATATCTTGTTAATAAATCTTTGGTAGGTGGCCCCGGCGTTTTTCAACCCGAAAGGTATGACATTGTAACAATAAAGACCCTTGTCTGTTATGAAGGAAGTACGTTTCTCATCTGCTGGGAATATGAGGGTCTGATTGTATCCGGAATAGGAGTCCATGAACCTTAAAAGCTCGTGTCCAGTAGTTGAATCCATAAACTGGTTTATCTTAGGGAGTGGAAAGCTATCCTTAGGACAAACTTAGTTTAAGTTTGAGAAATCTACACAAACCCTCCACTTTTCATTGTGGTTTTTTACTAATACTGGGTTAGAGACTCACTTGAGATATACTGACCCCAGATGACTTTATTGTCAATCAACTTCTTAACTTCATCTTTAAGAGCTTCATATCTCTCTAGGTTAAGAGCCCTTATTTTTTGTCTATGTTTCGTGACTTTTAGGTTAATATTCAAATAATGGCAACTGGTCTTAGGGTCTATACCAACTACATCTTTGTGCTTCCAAGCGAAGACGCAAGATTTTTTAGTAAGAAACTTTTCAGCTCCTCCTTAGTTTTTATGGGCGAATTTTTTCCAACCTGAAATTGCTTGGAAGAATCATGTGGGTCTGCTGGGAAGCTTTTCAGTTCCTCCATAGGTGCTGTTTAAGATTCGCAATCAATGATACGAGAATCCAGCTTCTTCAAACTAACCACTTCTCAGCAGCTCTCCTATTCTTCAGAGATGGCAGGTCTTTCACATGCAGCCTCTTCTTCAAATATACGTATATTTCCAAAGGTGACCCCATTTTCAGGGGCATCCTCTATTTCGATGTCTTCCCCTTGTTCAGGGTTTTTTCCTTATTCTAGGACATCGTCCATATCAATATCTGTAGTGACCATATTGACGTTCATCAACTCGGCTTTCTATAGGAAGTTTGAGTAACATTCTCTTGCGCTTCTTTGATCACCCCGAACCGTTGCAATTCCATTCTCTGTTGGAAACTTCATGAACAAATGATAAATGAAAGTGACAGCCCAGAGTTCTTTCAAGAATGGCCTCCACAATACTTCGTGGTAAGCGGAGCGATTATCGACCACCAAAAATTCCATGAAGTGGTGAGCAGTCGTAGGTGTTATCCCCATCTCTATTGCTAGAGAGATCTTCTCCCTTGGGATGATGTTATCTTCCATGAAACCGTATAAGGGGAACTCATTGGGGTTAGCTTAAGGTCAACTTTCATTTTGTCAAAAGTGGTTCCAAAAATGATGTTGACCGAGCTTCCATTATCTACTAATATTCTTTTCAGTTCATTATGGGCCAGCATCACAGTATGGATAATACACATTTGCTGCATCTTCTTGAGTAAATGTGATTGGTGGAATTATTCTTTCGACAGGGGCTCGGTTAACTATGAAACTTGTCATAATAGGATCTTTCGCTTCCCTAGTGTAATTTCTTTGTGAATTCCTAAACTCTTTTCTAACGTATGGGCCTCCAAAGATCGTATCAATTTCCCTGATGGGCTCCTGGCCATCAGTTGTAGGGGGCTTTACATTTGTCTTTGTATATCTATAGGACTCTCAGCATCGTAGTCCTTTCTTCTTGGGGGATCGTTGTAGATAAGGAGCATCGACTCAACATTCCTAGGCCGTTGAGTCTGCTAAGGAGGAGTGCCTTTTTCCTGGATTGTGTCTTGGCAACACCTTGTAATGTCCCATCAGTCCTTTGTGTTGACATATGGTTGATTATAACCTTAATGTTTTGATTATAACAAACAAATCAATATTATTTCTAACAATTGATTTTGAGTGATGATAGTTCAACGTTGAAATCAATCAAGCATTGGCAAAATCAAGATTATAAATCGGACTTGAAATGAAGAACAAGGTGAAAGTTAAGCATTCATATCAAATCATTTGA
>CAIGRN010005201.1:0-23127 GCA_903798345.1 Fraxinus anomala | reverse complement strand
ATAAATAGAAAAATTCCGCAAGAGCATTAAAGATTTGAACTATAAGATGCCATGTTTCTTTGTGTTAAGAAATAAATAACAGAGAAGAAATACATTTACAGAACATGGCAGCTGAACAGAGGCATCATCGACCATTTAGGGTCAGTTGTCAGCTAGTCTAAAATGTAAATCCTATTTTTGCGTAAAAATTAAAACTAAAAGAGAGCCTAAAATATCCAAACAGCAAGTTATTCAGGATTGGCTCTGTTCAGCAACCCAAGAATGATCCTTTACCAAATTGCATCAAGATTCTCGTCTCAGGTGCATGTAATACGACAGTCCAAAACTAAAGTTAATTTATATTTTAAAATAGACAACAGAAGATATTATTCTACTGCAAAGGAGAAGCAGATCAAATTACCATTCTCAGTGCTGCAATAAAATGTACTCCCATATCTAGTATGAAACCACCCTACAAAAAATGGAAAAGTTGCAGCATATGACCATGGAAGTTGTTGGTTCAGCCAATATAATTGGAGAAAGAAAAGAATTTAAGAAACAATACAAATAAATCATATAGTAGTTCAGAATTTACCGTAGGTGCATATTAATAGCAACCAATACAAGTTATAGGAGAAAAACTGCACAACGGCCTTGACTCAGACACATGTCAACAGTATTGGACAACCTAACTATAAAAAGCATGCAGTTGATATGCACATATGCCAACATTTTCAGTTTTCTAACAGATCCTTTTGGTTTGCAAATATCAACATAAATTGTTCAGATTTATGGAATTTATTAATTATACTCACAGTAAAGTTGTGTCTCCAAGAAGTTGAGAAGTAAGGACTTGAGCTATTCATCGGCACTTCAACAATTATCTGAAAATTCACTGTATCTCCAATTTCGGCCATTAGTTTTGTGCCCTGTGAAGTCGACAATTATCTCCTTAACAAGCCATCCACCAAAGGAGTAAATCAAGTAACCCACTACTAGAAGCATGATTTAGTACCTCCACAAAAGCAGGTTCAAAACGATAATTCTCAGCAACTGCCCAAATAGGCTTAAAAGGCGAGGTGGTGCTTAAAGAACTATAGAATGACAATGCAGTTTCCACCTCACTAAGTGCTGCATATATCACCCATTACTTTCAGTTCTTATATACAAAACCTTTAGAATTCACATAAATAGAAATTCTAGCTATAGTACTTACAAGCTGCTGCTGGTTTCTCTTCGGAAGCCGAAATAGCCAAGAAACATGTGTTACATGAACAAACATATATACTTTTAGTTTCTCACGTAAGAACAAGTATTTATAACATAATAGGAATTTAGTATTCAAAGAACATAAGGTTATGTCAGAAAAGACCATTAGAATTAATCTAATGAAAGATGCTAAAAACAGCGAGAACTCATGTGACGTATTGTTATATAATTTCTAATATGCTGAATAATACTACTGCCCTTTAAATGACCCTATGTTCAATCACCTTGAAGGACATGCTTTCCTTCCTTCAGCAGCCTCACTGACATATCCACCTGCAAGAAATCATTCACTTTTAAATGAGAAATTTCATTCTTAAAGTAAATATCAGTCACAATCAGATCCATTGTAGTCTTGAACAGTCTTTGGGCTAAAGAGGCCCAAAATGAAAAACAAAATAGGGATCAACCAATACACATTCATAGAAAGAGTTCAACATTTGGATATAATTTGGCAACAAATTTGTCCTGTTCTAAATTTATATAACTCTGTAATTTACACGGTCAAATCTCCATGTTCAAAAATTAGCATATCAGGTATTCTTTCAATAATGCGAAAAGAAAAATGCAATGAAGCTCATGAAACAGAACAGAGAAGCTATAAACTAAAGCTTTGGGTATCATTATGTCACGGATGAATTTTTGAAATTATGTGAAAGATAGGAAAAAAAAATGAGATTTCTCTCCAAATTTCTGACAGATGTCTCAAAAGAATACACTTGTCTGTATTGTCCCATACGCTCAAGGTGAAAACTTTCAGTAAATTCCAATAGTTCATAGATAGTAGAGAATAACATTTATTAAAGTGAACAATATCCAAAATTTATTTCTATAGTTGAAGCTTCTCCGATCTTATATAGATCACCAGAACGATGCTTCCAGTTTTATTGAGGCTAAAAGGAGAAAATGCGAACCAACAGGCTATACGCACTCCTCCAGTCTAATCATTGTTACTTATTTGATATACTGAATACTTTGTTTGCTATCTACCAATCATGTCCTTGTACGAACTTTTGCAAAATTAATTTGTTGAAAGTCTGCTTAATAGCCATTGCTATTCTGTTTGCTAACTGTTTAACCAAAAAGATTGCATACCGAACCCAGTCTCAAATTCAAAAGGACCAGATTATAACTTGTGCATAGCTTACCAACAGATTTGACTGAATCATCAAAGAACAAATGTTGTCTTTCACAAAGATTTGGTCATCAAATAAAAAATCTATGCTGAACATTAGCTTTGTCAACACTTCCATCATTGAATGTCAATTCAACAATATCTTTATTACCTCATACCTTCCAACAAGTGGTTAATAATCGGTGTTCCATTACAACTCTTCTTTAATAGTTACCCAAGCCAATCAGGTGGCTCATTAGTTGGTCAGGAATCATTGAATTAGATTTTTCTTTTCTGCCTAGTTCATGAGTGCTGATCCCAAGGCAGCAGATTTACAGGCCTTTTTCTTTACGACTCACGATCACGACGACAGTCTTTTTGATTTAATACTTAGTTATATAATGCAACAGAATTAGATTAACTGTTTGCAAGCATAATATAGTGGTAATATATCTTGTTTTAGATTTTTAGCGCTATTAAAGCATTGCAATGATCCCTTCATACTACTTATCTTTTTTCAGATGAGAGGGCAAGTTGACATGTAACTGAAGCTAGAAAAACCCAAATTAGCATCCTAATCACATAAAGCCATGTAAAAGGAAGATGCAAAGTTCAGAGAGCAGGAGTTTAGCTTGATAGCCTCAAGAAGCCGAAAATGGATTTCAACTCTCTCTCTCTCTTTACACACGCGCACACACAAGGACAGAGAGAGATGCCTGAATATGGGCAGCAAGAACCACAAGCACGCCAATAATGGAAGCATCTTGAATAATTTCATCGAGTCCTTCCTCACCCCACTTGCATTCCACCTCTGGAAAAAACTTCTTAGCAATCTCAACAGCACCTTTGGCCGACTCCTGCATACACATATCCCCCAGTTAACTCCTATATTCTCCTCAAACCAATGGTCAAATTCCCAAAATAAAATACAAAAAGTAAATCAATGCACCCCATCACCAATTTCGCATAATAACAAAAGCCCCATACTTGTTCATTCAACCCCATAGTAAATTCCCGTCAATACTATACGCCATACACATAATTCCCAATAGAACGCATGAAATTGAATAAAACCTCCAATTAATAGAAAAACGTGAAGAAGCAAACGACAGCGTTTTACCTCACTGCGGCTCCATATGGCTCTGAGAATGAACAGATCAGAAATCTCAGCCAACCTCGGTATGTACTCAGTTTTAACAAAAATTCCAGCTCCAAGTATGGCAATCTGGGGTAGCTGAGCCATTGAAATTTCAAAATCTGTATCTTTTCACTATGGGTGAATTGAAATCAATTTTATAGAATATAAACAGTATCTAAAACTGTCGCTTTCACTTTTTAGTAGTTATTTCCTTCTTTTCTTCTTCATTGTTGAATATTATAATGTTTAGGGGTAATCTGCCATTGAAAATCTTTGAATCAAATCACGTGTGACTTGATGTTTTTTCTTGATTGGAGCCACGTTTTTGTTCATTGAAAACAAAAAACATATAACTATTCTTGACATTTTTTCGCCGGAGTATTCTTTTTCCTTCCGATCAACCCCATGAATGGAACCACTCGCCGATCAAACAATCAGCTGCTACAGAAGCAGTTGACCGAAGAATTTGGGAACGGACACCAAGTTTTTACAGTTTATTTCATACCCTACACCTTTGTTGTTGATAGATGATATGGAGACGTGTATTTTGACCCTTTGGGCGAGCCACATTTTTGTAAAAATTATATATATATTTTTTGAATAATATATTGATGGAAAATGTGCAATTAAAAATTAAAGCAAATTTGTTAGTTTGCTATTAATATTATTTTATTAAAAAATGTGTGATTGAAATTGAATTAAAATAATGCATTTTAAAAAAATGGGATTCAAACAAGGACTTATTAAAAAACAACTATTTCTGCATATGTAACTTGATTGTAAATTCTATTGAAAAATAGGGTTATTTACAATTACGTCAATGGTTACGGAAGTTAATTCCTTTTGAATAATGTTATTTCGTTCACTATCGATAGTCATTCTACTTGACGATTTCTTGTTTGATGCATTAATTGATTATATTTATTACCTCGAATAAAAAGTTAATCTTCAAATAAGAAACAGTCATATAAGATGACTACTAGTAGTGAATGACTATGAATAACGTTGCTCTGTTTCATGGATTTAGGTCAATCTAGTTTTTCATGGATGCTTTGTTTGGTTCATTTAAAGAATCAGCCCAGCTACCTCGCTTGTCCATCGCTTTCCCATATGATCAGTTCAATTCAAGTTGGATTTAATAACTATAAACTGCCTAATTTTGGCCATATCCAATTGATACAGATTAAAATCAAATTTTTAGTAGATTTTGATAAAAATTGTTGAAATATGTGATTGAAAAGTTGTGAATCTCATAAAATGTGTGATTAAAATTAGTTGTTGTCTCTAACTTAGATTAAAATCTGAATTTTAATTTCTATCAAATAGAAAATTGTTGGATTGAGCATTGGGAGGTTGAATGGGACAAATGGGCCGAAACATTTTGGGTTGGTCCCAAGTTTTTAAATTACGAAAGACCAAGCCTAAATGGAGTCTGCTTCCACAACCTACCCAATAATTTTTTTAATGAAAAATTAGGATTGATCTCTCCAAACTTTCACGTGATGTGATTATAGATTTAACATTTTAAAGTGAGGTTTTGAATCTTCAACTTATTTAAATATCTAAATTTGAGTTCTATACCATCAAAATTGTCAATTTAGACATTAAAACCGTATGTGACTTTCAACTGATTTGAACAAATGTTAGATGTGTCACGTGCTTATCCTATATGTGATAAAAAGTTGGACGTGTAAGATGGTTTTTTTAAAGGCAAATTATCACCACATCTTCAGACTTCAATATGTTTTCGGGCTACACCAAAGAATGTTGATGTGGGTAAGGATGCCCCCAACCACAAGATATATAGAACTTGCAAGAATACATGGAAGGGGTGTAAACCTAACTTTCAAGAGAACAACAAATGTAAAGAAAGTAGTCAATGATGAAGCACTACCTCCTAGACAAATAAATAAATAAATAAAAATAGCAAAAGTAGACTAGAAACCTTTAATAGTATGGATTTATGTTTGTCATCTGTCTNTTAATAGTATGGATTTATGTTTGTCATCTGTCTTAGAGCGCGCAATTGACGATGAAGGTTTAGGGGACCATATTCCTTGTAATGACGTTGTTCTCAACCTACAGTGGTAAGTGAGTTGACAACATGATTTCCCTCATGATATATGTATGAAACCGTGTTTCGATCAAGTGGAAGATGATGTCTAACATGTCTGAGAGTGTCATGGATAGTCACTACAGTCTACCTTCACGAGCGCTTCAGTTGACAGCTAAAGAAAAATCTGCCTCTATCGATAACTCAGAAAGTCGAAGTCCTCAAGCGAAAAATCATAAACTCAACCTCAAGAAAAGTGCAATCACCATAAAGAGATGAGAATGCTAGGATACACCATACTTGTAAGATGGTTGACGAAAACTAATATGCACATATACATCGCGTTGAAATATATTGATATTAATAAACAATTTTTTATTTCTTCTATAACACAAGATGATCCTTAGTAATCATCGAATAATATACTTTTGGGAAGTAGTTCAAATCCTTATTTTTCATATCCAAGGAATATGGGATTCTACCATTAGCACGTCCATGCAAATTGATGACTAGTTTATTTGAAAACATCAATCTCGAAATCCGATTACTTGTTTCAGTCTTTAACGAGTAAACAATCAAAGACGATCTAACATAAGGATCGCAACAAAATTGTGGTTGAAACTGAAAGTTACTATTCACTGCCAGCATAGTTTATTTAGTGCAACACATGAAGATGCATGCATACAGAATTACATATATTTGGCAAATGCACAACCAGCTGTCTCTAGGAACTGGGCTTTTAGGGCATCTATATTTTGTTTTAAAAAGGGAAAATTACATAAAATACGCATTTAAATTTTCAAATTCAAAATCAGGTGTGAGGTTTATTTAACAAAAAATCAGGTAATAATTTAACTTATAAATAATAATAATAATATAAAATTAATTTAATTTACCTATCCCCATCCCATCGTACCTACACTCCCAAACCTTAACATCATTTCCCTTCTCTTCTCCTTCTTTATCCTTTCTCTCAACAATATTACCTCACCACCAACACAGTTGACATCGCCACCATCGTCGGCACGGCTCTCCAACCGTCGACGCAAAGCTCTTCCTCTACTGTCACTCTCTACCCTTTCCCTTACATATGAACCACATCACCACCGTAGACCACCACTTCACAACATTGTACGGTGCAGAGGCGTGTGAGAAGTCGTTGTGTGGCGCGGAGAGAAGTCGCACTTGCTGCCTTGCGCCCACCATGTCGCTCATATCTTCCTCGATAGTGATGTCGTGGTCCGTACAATCGGAGGATGTTTCGATGAAAAGTGGAGAGGGTCCAACTGCGTCGACACATGAGGAGTTGATCGAGATAGTGGAGCTATCGAGTTTGGAAGCGACTTACGATGAATATGTGGAAGTGAATCGAGAGGCAAAGTTGGTGTTTGCCAAGTTGAATATGTGGAAGTGAATCGGGTTGTGTGTGGTTGTAGTGTGTAGTGGTGGTGTGCCGTGATCTGTGGTGCTTGATCTGTGACAGTGGTGTCGTATTGGTGGTTTTGTTGGTTTTTGGAGTGGCTGTAGTTTTTCATGTTTTGGTGTTAGGGTAATTTTGGTTGGCTGTGGCAATGGCAGTGTTGTTGTTGTTGGTGGTGGTGTCGTAGTTTATGTCGATGGCAGTTGTGGTGGTGGTGCGATGTCGGAGTGGGAAGAAGAGAGTTAATGACTAGTTATTTAGGTGTTTGTGACCAACTATTTAGTTAATTTGTGATCAAGTATTGGTGGTGGATTGAAATCGGAGGTGAGAGTGGGGGTGTTTGGTGTATGTGATCAACTATTTGGTTAATTTGTGCCAACCATTTGGTTATTTGTGACCAACCATTTAATAGTGATCTATATATAATTTGTGACTGAAAAATAATTTTTGACCAACTAATTTGAAAATCTGTGACAGACGAATAAAATGTGACATAATTTTTTTGATTTGTAACTGTGAAATAATTTGTGACCAATTGATAATATGTGATTAATAAATAAGTTGTGATCTATAAGTACGTAATTGTGACCTTAATATATTTAATTAATACAATATTTTTAATTATTTATTTATCACAGGAGTTTTGGATTTTGAAACATAAAACTTGAAAATTGAATTGATCATAGTTAATACCCGAGTTACGAAGTTTTCCCTTTTAAAAGTATATAATTCATATTCATATATATATATATATATATATATATATATATATATATATATATACACACACACCCACACACACACACACACAAACACTTGTATGCATTTTTACGATTAATTTTCACANTTTGTTTTACTAAGTTTTATGATTGAAAATCTTATATATGTTTTTGCTATTTAATTTCATGCATGTTCTATCTCTGAATATTGTTTTTAAGTAATGATTGATTTGCATAAAAATGAAGTTAAAGATATATTGTTATCAAAAGCGGAACTAAAATTAATGGCTTGTTTGTCGAAGATTTTTTAAGTCATTTTTCCCACTTTTTAACCATACATTCTTTAAGAAAATCATTTTTGCTTCGAAAAATCTGTGCCTGCATGTTTTAAATTTCACGGTGAACTGGACAAGGGCTTTTCGGGATGGCTAAATCCTTTTTTTGGACCAATTTTACGAAGTATAAATTTTACCTTGGGTTGTAACCCAATTTAACCTCTTAAAGGTCGGTCCAAACTCAATTTATGAAATTTTTTCATTCAAATTAATCCCACACTATTGATGTAATTTGTCTTCTCATATAATTGTCCATGCCAAAATCAATTGCAAAAGATAAGGATCTTTCAATACGAAATCAAGTTTAGATTAACGATGATAGTAAAGAATTTATAGATGCAAGGTAAAAGAAAAGCTATGTTACCCCCAGAAAACTACTATCTTGAAAATAATTTTCTCATACTTCCATCTTTTCAATAGGTAAAAAGTTTTTCAAGAAGACAAGTTAAACCAAAAAAATTTAAGACACTGGCGAGAACGATAAAGAAATTGTAATATTAGTTCTTATGAAATACACGTAATGGTTTCCTTTACGCATGCCATGGCTATGGCTGCTATAGAAATAGGCATTGTCGGATATAGATTCTTTAAAACTCGTTTTCAAACACAGGTTTTTCTAATAAAATAATTTTGCATACATCCATAATTTTATTTTCTATTTTTAACCACACCTTTTCTAAAATAATCACTTTTCGTATAATTTATTCTAAAAAAATAAACATCGTAAACGTCATAGTGAATAGTTAAAAAGCACGGGTGATTTTTACAATTTTTTTCTTCTTATCTATTACTTTATGAGAATGGAAAAATTGCTATAGGGTACATTTAAAGTATATTGTAAATGACCCCTCAAGACTGGAATTAATTGTTTATATTTATATGGTTAGAAGTTAAAATCCGTCACATTTATAAATTATTTTGTGTCAAATTCATTGTATTCTAATAGATACATTTGGAAGCATTCTTTCCTTCCAATGGCAGGCTCTCTCTAGCTCTCAAAGGATAGATATAATTCGCACGCAATAGCTGTATCCGACCTGCCATTGCCAATTGCTTACTACACTTGAGCTCCAATTAAGGTAATTTTGTTTTTTGATTTTAGTCATTCTTTTTGTCACACACAAATATGGATAACTTGGTTGTGTTATGAATTTTTTTTGACGTCTATGTGTTGATACTTGATAGTAAGGATGACGATTGAAAATAGTTGAGGACGGCTTTGCCGAACTTGATTTTTACTTGGCTGATCGATTCTAGTTATGACTTGTCCAACTTTAAGATCCAAAACGGCCGGGACTTCTCAGATCACCTAAAAATCATGCTAAAAATATAGGCCGCCCTCAAGACCATGTCAAAATATAGGCCTTCAAAACATGTCAAAATAAGGAATTGACTTACTTGTGGATTAAATACAACACGACTTTAGAGTGTAAGTCTTAAAATTAAGTAGGTTTAATATTGGTGATCATGCCGACTTTTCGATTATTCAAACAAGTCTTGAATAATCGAAACCTAAACCAAATTGTTTTAAAATCAAAACTTTGACGGGTCCACGTGGATGCAACCCAATGGTATCTTGGAGGCGATCTCTTTGCGGTTTGCTTAAACCCCTACTTTTTAAGTTATAAAAAGTATATTCACGAAACTTAAAAATTTTATATTTTACTTTTAATTTTCTCTTGCTATGTTCATGATCTTCTTAAACAATTATCCGACGTGCTATGTCGCCTGAGGGTCGCTCGCAAAGATCTTTGATCTGAACCTTTACATCTGTTCGCAGACACACACTCTCATAACATGAACTATGCCTTCACTATCATTTTGGCATTGTTAAAATATTTAATCATCTTAACAGTTAAATATTTATAAATTTAAATGAAATAAATTTACTTGCTCATATTAACATTTTCAAAGCTAATTTGGTCATACGTTACCAATGACACATGATTAATAGAAAAAAATAGGTTAGGTGTCCATTGACTGGAAAGGTTACGTGTAAGACAGAAAAAGTGTATAGACATATCATTTGACCCGTTAATGTCTTGGGTCAATTCTTTGAATGATTGAATGAAAGTCCCGAGTCCCCTATACCAAGTATGAAGTAGTTGAGATATACTTTGAAATTCTCATTTAGTGCTCTCCTTTTTTATCTTTTCGGAATGATTGGATTAAAAATGCTTCGTTTTGTAAATGTGATGGGATCTCGATAAAACATGTAAGAGTGGTAGATAAAAAATAATATGGGATTTGTGATAGTTGTTAAACATCTACTTGTTTAAGATGTTTCATTGGATCTGATATAGCACGAATCAAACCGAGTCTTGAAAAAGATGTGATCGATTCGAATATATTGCAAAAACTTCGTTTGTTGGAGGTAGTGTGGGATATGGTGTTAAGTGAAGTGAGCGCTTGCAGGCTTGGCTGGCGTCCGAGGCAAGCCATGGGTGCAAGCCGAGTAATTTATTTCTTGTGCGAGTAGCTTGTTATAATGAGTGAAAAAATTTAATAAAAAGTATTGAATAATTACGACGTCTCATCCCATCAAGGGGCAAGTCGAGTCAGACTATCATTGAGCGAGTAGGTTCACAAAAGGCCCGCCCCACGGTTGAGCACTAGCCAACTTGTCGGTGAGCATAGCCAAGCTCGAATCGGGCCCTATTGAACAACCCTAGCGTGGAGAGTTACAAATTTGAAGTGAAATAGAAGTGGATCAAAAAAAATTCAAAATATATTAGTAGTTTATGATTACAAAGTTTTTCTAGGATAGAATTAGGATATACCTTTTTGCTCCATATTAATACTAGAATTTAACATGTAAACATAATTAATTGCCGGAAAATGGATCATGATACAAAGAGCACAAGGTTGTTACTCAATTTATGTTTATGAGATTTTTAAGAATATTCCCATTAAGGTTGTTACTTAATTTATTTTTATGTGAGTTCTAAGAATATTCCCATTTAAAAAGTCATTTTTATTGTTTGAGTTTCAGGAATATTCCCATTTAAAAATTCGAGCTTTTCGTTTTATACGATGAAACTGCCGGCATATTCAACTAAATTGGTATAATTAACATTTAACATGTCGAAAAATTTATCTATATTTTTTCTCAGATTCTTATGGCATCATGTCTTGTAATACATGTCTAGTTTTTGCATCCGACATCATAGCCCGAGGAAAAATCTTAATTTTCTATTGCCTTGACCTAGTCAAAATCCCGACTAAACTATATCGCGGTTTTTGCATATTTTGTTTAAACGATGAAACGACGAACCAAACCGATAGAGTCGTGGCCCAGTGTGTCCTTAGGTAGACTGGCGGGGACTATATTATAAGATATGTAACTTAATACAAAAGTTCAAAGTTGACCAATTCAAAACTTGAATATTGCGACTTTTCCTAAAAATAGAAAATTGAAGAAAAGTAAAATCGTGTAATGATATTTTGTCAAATATTTGCATAGGATCATGAATATGCGACATGCATGGTCATATCTGTATCTGTATTCTGCCTATATATATATATATATATATATTAGATAGACAGACACCTTGAGCTGCAACACATTTCTCCAAGTAAATTGTGATATACATATCTATATTGTTGATATAACAACCACATTTTGCAGGTACATACATATTAAGTATATATATCGTGCTTTCTCTAGCTTCTTGATCAAATTTGTACTTTGTGTTACCAATTTCTCTGGTTGTGTTACTAAATCGTCTATAGGAAATCTACTTTTGAGTACTCTTACTGTTTTATTCTAGGAATGGACGTTTTGAACATGTACCTTTAGATAACCTTCGGCTAGTTTTATCGTTTACAGAATAGCCCCGTAGAGAGAGATGGAGCCAGGGGTATCAATTGATGATCAATTCTCAAAGCTGCATCCCTGCTTTCCTCCGGACTCAAGGATCGCAATCATAGGAGCAGGCCCGAGCGGATTATCTGCTGCTTATGCTCTTTGTAAACTCGGTTACTCAGATGTAACCGTGTTTGAGAAAGAACGATCGCCTGGAGGCATGTGTGAATCAGTTGATATTGAAGGTACTAATAGAAATGTAGTATGAAATTTCAGCATAAGCACATTATATTGAAGAATGAAAAAAATATATTCTTAATGTATACTAAGAAAAAGGCTCAAGCACGTACTGTTTATGTCTTCTTACAGGAAGGATATATGATTTGGGAGGTCAAGTCCTCGCTGCAAATAGTGCTCCTAGTGTATTTCACCTGGCAAGAGAGATTGGAGCCGAAACAGAAGAAATGGAAACTCATAAATTTGCACTCATAGACTCCTCGACCGGAGCTCTCAGAGAAATGAAACTTGTAGAAGATTATGTATCTATGATCTCTCTCACATTGAAACTCCAGGTCAGTTACGCCTTACGAAGTATATATCTAGTAGTTTTTCACCATCAGCTCGACCATTTCTGATTTGAATTCCTTTTTCTACAGGATAAGGCAAAGGTGTCAGGTAGAATTGGGGTACACGCCGTGAGTGAAATCGCACCAGATTTAACTCCCGAATACCTCAAAGGTCAAGGCTTTCAATCTGTTCCTAGATCAGTAATTTATGGATATACTGCATCAGGCTATGGATATGTTCAAGATATGCCTTATGCTTACATTCATGAGTTCACCAGGACTTCAATGGCTGGAAAGATTCGCCGGTTTAAAGGAGGTTACATGAGTGTTTGGAGGAAACTGAGTGAATACATGCCAATAAAGTTTTTCCCCAATACCGAAGTACAATCAATAAAACGCAATTCATCTAGCATCAGAGTCGATGCTAAAAATGAGAGTGGCAATGAACAAGTTATGGAGTTTGATAAAATTATTATATCGGGTGCTTTCCCTTTCAACAACGGAAAATTTTACAGATCACCTTCTTCAAACATAACAGGTCTGTTTCATTTCACACTAATGTACAGAAAATATTCTAATATTTCAATCTGGATGATTTGATTGTTTTCTGCCTGCAGAATTCTCAAGCAATCGTATGGATATGAGTGAGCTGGAAATGGAGTTGTTTAGTAAAGTACAGACTATTGACTATTATACCACTGTCTTGAAGATAAAGGGATTGAAACATATTCCAAAGGGTTTCTATTACTTTGACAAGTTTATGGATGATCCGGCAGCTATTGGAAACCCTGTTGCAATGCAGAAATTCTATGATGACACGAACATATTTTTGTTTTGGTCTTATGGAAACTCGGCCGATATTCAGGGATCAAAAGTCGAGGAGTTGGCGATGAATGCAGTCATAAGTATGGGAGGCCAAGTCGAAGAAGTGGTTTTACAACGGAGATTTAAGTACTTTCCTCATGTCAACAGTGAAGGTATGTTAAACAACTCGTGTTTACAATTTTTTTCTTGCAGACAGGTATTTCCATGTAATAATTACTAATCCAAACTCTAAAAGCAGAAATGAAGGACGGGTTTTACAATAAGCTCGAGTTTCTACTACAGGGTCAACAAAACACATACTTCGTTGGTGGGCTCATGGCATTTGAGCTGACAGAGAGGAACTCCAGCTATGCCATGGAACTCGTCCGAAAGCATTTTGCAAATAATAATCCTGTACCGAGTTATCCATATGTCAAGGTGAGGTCAATAATAAATAAGTTTCAAGTAAAAAAGACTAATCTTATTTTAGAACCAATGGCTATTTTACTTTACTAATCGAAACTTTTGGTATTGCAGAGACTTCTGATGTTGAAGCCAAATCGTACATTAGTTCCTAAGCAATTAGATGAATCACCCGGTGTCCAGTTTCCTGATCTTTCTTCTCTTGACGCTTACTTGCAATACTGGGCAAGTCATAATGCAACTCAAAGCAAGACACTGTATACTTGGATCAACGAAAAGGGACATGTTGCAGCGCAAAGAACATACAAAGAACTTCTCAAAAATGCTTCTGAGATTTCTTACAAACTCTTGACAAGCCAAAAACCAACCATCAAGCCCGGTGACAGAGTGCTCTTGGTCTACATCCCAGGTCTAGATTTCGTTGATGCCTTCTTTGGGTGTCTGAGGGCTGGAGTCATACCTGTTCCAACAATTCCTCCTGAACCATCACAGAAGGGTGGACAAGCATTACTTCATGTGGTTAATATCGCTAAAGCATGCAATGCAGTGGCAATTCTGTCAACACTTAGTTATCACATAACTGTTATGGCAGTTTCTGCAAAAAACATGGTATTTCTTAAAGGAAACAACAAATGCTCCCCGCGCTGGCCTGATCTGCCATGGTTGTATACAGATACTTATGTCAAGAAAGCTAAATTTTCCTCGTCAGGCAATGATGTATCAAAAATCTATGAACCTTCAACAGATGACTTGAGCTTTCTCCAATTTACATCAGGCTCGACAGGTGACGCCAAAGGAGTCATGATAACTCATGGTGGGCTCATTCATAACGTAAAGTTAATGCGAAGAAGATACAGGAGCACATCAAACACAGTTTTAGTAAGTTGGTTACCTCAATATCATGACATGGGACTCATAGGAGGACTTTTTACAAGTATGGTGTCTGGTGGATCTGCAATTTTGTTTTCTCCACTGACATTTATCAGGAATCCCCTCTTATGGTTGCAGACTATGAGCACATACCATGCGACTCATAGTGCTGGCCCCAATTTTGCCTTTGAACTCCTCGTTCGCAGATTAGAGTCAAACAAATCACAAAGTTTTGATTTGTCCTCCATGATTTTTCTCATGATTGCTGCTGAACCAGTAAGAGCGACAACCCTTAGAAAATTCCTTAAGCTGACTCAATCTTTTGGAATCTCTCAAGAGGTTTTATCTCCTGGTTATGGATTAGCAGAAAACTGTGTGTATGTAAGTAGTGCATATGGAGAGGGTAAAGAGATCATGGTTGATTGGCAAGATAGGGTGTGTTGTGGTTACATAAATTCAGACGATGAAGACGTTGATATAAAAATAGTTGATCCTGAGACTGGTATAGAGCTATCTGAAAACGAAGGGGAGATATGGATTAGAAGTCCAAGTTCAGGAGTTGGATACTGGGGCATGGAGGAGTTAAGCGAAAAGACTTACAGAAATGAGATTTATGACCACCCCGGGAAGAAATATATGCGAACTGGAGACTTAGGACGAATAATTGATGGGAAATTATTCATCACTGGGAGAATAAAAGATCTAATCATTGTTGCTGGAAGGAATATATACTCCTCGGATATTGAAAAAACAGTCGAGATCTCATCTGAACTTATACGACCTGGCTGCTGTGCTGCTGTTGGCGTTCCAAAAGAGATTCTTATGTCTAAAGGAATATCAGTTCAAGAAATTACTGATCAAGTTGGATTGGTAGTAATTGCGGAGGTTCGAGAAGTAAAGCCAGCTCTGAAAGAAATCATGAGACATATTCAGACATGTGTTGCTGAAGAACACGGCATTGTTGCTGCTTCAGTTGTGTTGATAAAACCAAGATCCATTAGTAAGACAACATCAGGAAAAGTCAAGAGATTTGAATGTCTCAAAAAGTTTGCTGATGGAGCTTTGAATATTGTCGATCAGCTTGTTGAAGGAGAAAAATCACCCGTTCCATCCACGGAACATATATCGCAATCTCAAATCACGACAGATCGCCCTTCAGTAAATTCCAATATTAACAAGAGAGATATAATCAAATTTTTGATGGAGCTTCTCTCTGAAATGACTGGAACTTCTACTGTTGAAATGTCGGCAACAGAAAGCCTTGTATCTTATGGAATTGATTCTATTGGTGTGGTTCGAGCAGCTCAAAAACTTTCAGATTTCCTCGGAGTTTCAGTTGGTGCAATCGATATTTTTACAGCAACCTGCATTGATGACTTGGCAAATTTTGCAGAGAATCTTCTAAAGAAGTCCCGTCCTCAATCAGTCTCCAGTTCAACCCATTCTACAGAGACGAAATTGAAATCAAAATCAACTTCAGCTGTTCTCAAGGCTTCTCCAACTCATAAGCTGGGTATTTGGCTGTTTCAACTCATAGCACTTGCTTATGTTTCCTTCTTGCTGATATTTCCTGCATATCTATCAGTTTCTACATTTACACATTGGATATATGCTGGCCACAATCCGATGCACACAAGTCTCTACTTCGGTTATTTGATTTCTTTAGCGTGTGCTCCTCTTGCTTGGATACTATGCATTTTCTTGACTAGCATTGCCATAGCATTCTTCGGGACTCCATTTCTGCAACCAAATTATGCATTGGTCCCTGAAATCTCGATCTGGTCTGTTGAATTTGCCAAGTGGTGGGCACTTCACAAGGTTCAAGAAGTTTCTTCGAAAGTTCTTGCAGTTCACCTGAGAGGCACTGTGTTCATCAACTACTGGTTTAGGATGCTAGGAGCTAAGATTTCATCCTCTGCTTTGCTTGATACAATTGACATCTCTGATCCATTTTTAGTGTCGATTGGAGAAGAAGCCGTAATTGCAGAAGGAGTACTGATTCAAAGCCATGAAATGAAAAATGGAATCTTGAATCTATATCCTACCAGAATTGGTTCAAGATCTTCAGTGGGACCATATGCTCTAATTCAGAAAGGCGCTGTGGTCGAAGATGGAGCTGAAATTCTCGCCCTCAATTCTGGTGGAGGCAACTCTGAGGCCAAAGTTTTTAATGCTGAGAGTTTTCAAAAGGTCAGTCATAACGAAAATTTTTACTTCTCTCTAGAATATCGACTCATAACATGCATTTTTTACAGAATTCACAAGCATTGCACTTTGTTATGTATGACAGAATTGTATAAACCGGAGCACAATTTACGAATAATCAGTAGGTTAAGGATCAAACGGCATTGACTAACCATTGGTTTCTCCATTTCTATGATGACCACAGGGAAAATCGGTACAGCAAATCATCAGTAAAAAGAGTGGAAACACTGTAGCCATCATTCAGCAGTTTTTTGGCATCTACGTGATTGGTTTTCTCAGCAGCTTATCAGCAGCAATGTCTTATTTAATCTACCTCCAGATAATGCAAAAACCTCCCTCACATCATCATTTTGCTTTCTTCTGTTTAGCCGGAGCCTTCCATTGGTTACCGTACACCATCGTTGCATGTGCAGTTATGTTCACGAGCATCCCTTCAAATCCGATCAATTTTGCTATAGCCATATCAATGGCATATGCCACATATGGCCTTCTCCTCTGCTTCTTCACTTGCATCTTGAACTACTGTATTTCGGGAAAACAAGATCAGTATAAAGCACCGTTCAGAGCTTTTCTTCTTCGTCAAATTATGATAGCCTGCCATGTAAGATTCACCAAGTTTCTTACTGGAACAGAAGCTTTCTGCGTGTACTTGCGCTGTCTTGGAACAAAAGTTGGAAGGCATTGTTCAATTCGAGCCATCAATCCGGTGTCTAACCCCGAATTGATATCAGTTGCGGATGGAGTACACTTAGGGGACTTCAGCAGAATTATTCCTGGATATTACACCTCAAATGGCTATGTTCAAGGAAAGATTGAGATACAAGATAATTCGGTAGTAGGGTGTCAAAGTTTAGTCCTCCCTGGTTCTGTCCTTGAGAAAGACGTCATTCTTGGGGCACTCTCGGTAGCTCCCATGAGTTCGGTTCTTCAGAGCGGTGGTGTTTTTGTTGGGTCCCCAAATCCGGTTATGGTTAAGAATGCCTTTCATTCTTTTGATGAGAGGATAGAGGAGATGGACATGAAGTATAAGAAGGTGCTTGGGAGTCTTGCTGCAAATTTGGCTGGCACAACTCTCAAAGTAAGATCGAGATACTTTCACCGGATTGGCGCTGCTGGTAAGGGATTTCTAAGGCTCCATAACAACATACCAAACTTGCCAGATCATGAAATCTTCTCTCCCAGGAAGCAATACTCAATCGTGATCCGGCACAGTAATTGCTTAAGTTCTGATGATGATGCAAGACTCGACCCACGTGGCGCAGCAATAAGGATCCTATCAAGCAATGCTGAACAAACATCTCCATTGCTGGATCTGACCCTAAAGACGGGCAATGCATTCCATGCGCGAACTATAGGTGACTTTGCAACATGGCTCGTCTGTGGAGCTGCTGCACGAGAAGAGCATGTGAAGCATGCTCCACATATTTGCGATGCAATGTGGAGCTCCCTGAGAACAGCAGACTCTTACACTGAGCTCCATTATTATTCAAACATTTGCAGGCTCTTTAGATTCAAGGATGGACAAGAAATGTATGTCAAATTTAAACTGAGGCCTTTCGATAGGAAGTTCGATGAGGACACTGGCAAGGTAGAACCAAGAGGTATACTTCCACCAGAAACAGGTGCAATCCCAAGAGACGAGAATGACAAGCGCCCTTTACTTTTCCTCGAGGATGATTTTCAGCGTCGAGTAAATTCTCCAGAGAAGGTACGTTATGTTCTTCAATTGCAAACCCGGTCAGTCCCAGAGGATGAAAGCACACGAGAAAATGCACTTGACATCACCAAGCCATGGGATGAAACTGAGTTTCCAGTCATTGATGTGGGAGAGGTAACCATTGATGAAGTGCTCACCAAGGAAGAATCCGAAGAGCTGGAGTTTAATCCGTTTCTCAGATGTCATGAAGTGGACGTCATCAGGGCAACATCGTGCAATCAGAGTGCATCGATGGATCATGGCCGTTCAATAGTATATGCAATATGCCAACATCTGCGCAACAAAAAGCCTCTTCCCGAGGCTTGGAAGATGTTCTTGGATCAATCTGATGTGAAAGTTGACCTCTCTGGCTGTCCAATGGCAGCTGCATTCGAGAACAAGAATGCAACAGAAGTGACACTGGCTAGACCTTGGTATGTAACTACGTGGCTGATGTCGGGTCAACCATTTCTACAAATTTTCCTACCTTATTTTCTGATGGGATTAGTGATATTTGCTCCTCTGAAGTTCATCTTCTACGTAAATAAGATCACAATGACTAAGATGTATTGGTTGCTGCCAATCTTTTGGCTTTCTTCCGGAATTTTAGGAGGACTTGTTTGTGCTGTGAGTAAATGGATTCTCGTGGGAAGAAAGAATGACGGTGAAGTAGAGCCGATTTGGAGTGCAGGGATATTTATGGACACTACTTGGCAGGCTATAAGGACACTAGTAGAAGAATATTTCATGGAAATGACAGGAGGATCATTTCTGTTTGGAATTTGGATGAAACTCATGGGGGCAGAAATCGCCTGGGACGAGGGAGTTTATGTAGACAGCACGGGTGCAATTTTAAATCCTGAACTGATTAGGATTGAAGAATATGGCTCTATCGAACAAGAGGCTTTGCTCTTCGGGCACATATATGAAGGTGAGGGAGGGAAAGTGAAGTACGGGAAGATTGTGGTTAGAAAAGGCGGGTTTGTGGGAAGCCGAGCAGTGGCCATGCCCGGAGTGTCTGTGGACAACGGGGCTACACTCAGGGCCCTCTCGTTAGCGATGAAGGGAGAGTTTGTCAAGTGAGAGTGAACAAGTTGAATCTTTGTATTGTAAAAAAGGCACAAGTACCATCTACAGCCTCTCAGGCTCTAAGCTAACAATTCTGAAGTAGTTTATGTTCCATTTAATGTACTTGTGCAACTCACTTCTAGATATTGGTTAAAGGAATTTCATGTCATTTTCTGATGTTAAAATGCTCCATGCAAATCCACTGTCCAACACAGCCCATAAAGATGGACCGCATTAGGGTCTAAACAGTCGAACCCACTTTACACCTTAAAAATACCATCAATACATTTAAAGATTCTGCACAAGGGTTGCAAAAAGTTAAAAAAAATAAAAAAATCATTGCATAATTATCAGAAAATATATTTGTAATTTAGAACCTCGCTGGTCTTCTGAAATTATTATACATTAGTACGTTTGACTTCGGACTTCTACCACAATAGTTCTACCAAAGACGATCATATTACGGAATAGCTTCAGTTACACTTGTTACAATTTTCAGCTTCCAATAATCTCCATATAATATTTGTTTGTTTGTTTGTCTTTCATTATAATCTCCTTATAATCTAAAGGCAAAAGTCAAACTTTGATTTTAATTGCACATTTCGCATGATCCATAACTATTATTCGCTTACCTCCCACTCATTTTTATCACATTATAATTTCAACAACTTACCATGAAGCCCAAACAACTCGTCCAATTTCCTTCAATAATTATCTGAATTTCAGCTTCGTGCCATCTTTCCTCGTTCTCTCTTTTCTCATGAAATAACTCCTAAAAATTAGTGAATTAAAACAGACTTTTATGGAATCAATGAAAAATAAAGTTTCGACATCTTTGCTTGAACCCTCGAGAATAGATTTACCATACCGATGAATATCTATTCCCAGCCTACAAATTGAAGTGTAATTTTGGCTCTTCATTTATGAAAATATGTAGTATGCATAATGAAAATTGTTTTAACCCTTATTAGAAGTTAAAAAGGGTTGGGGAAAAAACTTGGTATCATAAATTCTCGTTGTTCATACTTGTTTCCAATATTATTAGGAGAATAATTCAAAGAAACTGCCTTACCTAAAATATCGTGTAAACATATGCAAAAAATTAATAAGATCCGTTTGGGTGCCATTGTGATCAAATTTTAATAAGAAATCCAATCGTTATGCAATCATGTGGACACAACTGTTGCAACCATTATTGGCTGCTTTTTACAAATCAATTAAAGTATATTAAGAAAAAGACCATTGTGCCCCTTAATTTTTTTTGCATTCAATTTGTTTAAGCGGGGCATTTTTAAGATTTTGAAAAAGAAAAATAAGACTAATTTAATTGAAAGCATCTCTCGATAGCGATTAAATATATTCCTTTCATATGACATTTCTATCTCTCAATGAAATATGCAAACATGATTAATCCATTAACAAGTATTAGAATACTTATTGAAACCATATAAAGTATAGAGATATATCTCTATCCTCGATCAAAAACCTTACAATATTTATTATTGTACTTAAACCCTATTATCTCTCTTGATAATAATAAAATTCACTAACAATTCAATTTTTGATCAAATAATTGAAAAAAAACGATAAAAACAATAATAAATACCCACAAGTCGAATTAAATTAAAGTCAAAATAATTAAGGGAAAATTGCAGTAGCGATCTCTAACCTTTTCATTTTTTGCAGACTTTACTCTAACCTTCAATTTGTGCCAGCGAAGGTCCTAATATTTCGAAAATATGCAGCAGAGGTCCAAATTGAATCCATCTATTTGACCCGTTAGTTGACCAAATGAGTTGATTTTGTCCAAATTTAAAATGGGTAAAATGGTAATTTTGCTATTTACCATATTAAATAAACAAACAAAAAAAATCAAAAAAAAAGTAACACAAAAAAAACATTGTTCATTATCTCTCTTCTTCTCCCACCCCCACCCTAAATCAAACCAAAGTGGGAGTCTGTCCATTTCTAGTAACTGAGATTAGGGATTTATCCAAAACAAGTTATGCTGTGCTAACTTTATCGAGGAGAAGCAAGAAGAAAAAAAAAACATATTTTTCTTTAGCTGCAAATAAGAGGCTCGTACATACCTTGCATCTGTGAACTCGAATTCTTTACTAGGCAAAATGGATCTCGAATTCTTGTCTGAACATGGCCACTGTGAACTCCATTTCTCTTTAAGTTGAATTTAGGAATTTTGAACCCATCAAAGAATGGATTTGAGCCATCAGATATTTGATAAGGCTTATTTGAGGTAATGACAGTAATATTCATATGCTCCATCTCAGCAAATTCGTTTTCTCCGTTTTGGGTTTTTCCATTACGCATCAAAGAATGGGTTTATTGTTGGAATTGGGGTCTGTCCAGTTCTGTTTGAGGATGTCGTAGAGGCCGATTCTGGTGGTGGTGGAGTAGAGTGATTGGCGGAGGACGGTGTTTTATTTTTATTTTGAATTTTTTGTTTGTTTATTTAATATGGTAAATAGCAAAATTATAATTTTACCCATTTTAAATTTGGTCAAAATGAACTCATTTTGTCAACTGATGATTTTCATCCATTTGGACATCTGCTACATATTTTCGAAATGTTAGAGATCTTCATTGGCACAAATTGAATGTTAGGGTAAAGTTTGTAAAATTGAGAAAGTTAAGGACCGCTACTGCAATTTTTTCAATAATTAATTAAGAACTAAAAATATCAGGGTTCATCTTATCCTAATAATGTATAAAATTAACCTAACTTATTGGAATTACAAGAAATCATGTTAAATGTATAGANTTAATTAAGAACTAAAAATATCAGGGTTCATCTTATCCTAATAATGTATAAAATTAACCTAACTTATTGGAATTACAAGAAATCATGTTAAATGTATAGAGCATCACCTGAAATTATGAATTAATGAATGAAGGAATGTGAATCTTGATTTTTCTAATTTTTTTCAAAGTAATCTTAATAAATCCTCAATAATTCTTTTGCTTCATTGCCTACAAATCCTAGGTTTAATATCTAATTGACGAGTTCTTGAACTTCGCCTTTAAAATCTTCTCATAATATATGATTTTGTCCCTATTTTATGATGAAATTTGATGAAATATTGTAGTATGTGATGTATATGAGAGGTGTCTAATATATATTATATTGTTAGATATTTATTGGAGTAGAAAATTGATTGAAGATCACGATTAAATTGATTTCCAAAAGAGTTTTAATCAAATAAAAAAAATTGCCTTAGAGCGCACATATTTTTTATCTCTACAATCGTCATTATTTTGGTAATAACTTTCTCTCTCGATATCCAATTGAGGCGATTCAAAGTGCGTTGAAAATCTAATTTAAATTGATACAACTTCACTAGAAATAGAACATTTTTTCCAATTCGAACGTTTGCTATGCCAAAAATGAGTCTCAATCTTTGACTAAAATTTTGAAATATAATTTGTACGATTAAAAATTAATTTGTGATAATATTTTGATTAAATTCCATTCATTTTTTACTTCTAATTGTATCTAATTATCTCCTAACAATTTTCAAAGTATTATCTTGTGGTTCGAATCAACTATTGAATATTTACAATTTAGTCCTCAAACTTTGGATTTCGTACTTGATATTTCCTTTGTTTCTTCCTTATTTTTCGTTCAACCATTGAATTTTACCTATATAA
>CAIGRN010005169.1:0-15117 GCA_903798345.1 Fraxinus anomala | reverse complement strand
AAGTTTTAATTCCACATTTACACCTAATCACCTCCCCTCTAGGTGTAGTTGGGTCGAATATTGCGTTTCTCAATGTTGTTCTACAATATTACACTGAATTTGGTGAAATTTTTGCGTGAAGATTGCCCTGGATAGACACGAGTAAATGCTATTGATAAAAATACTCAGTTGGGCTATTGAATAAGCCACAACGCACAGACAGAAGCAAATGCAACTAATGAATTAGAATAAGCAATAACTAATGCAATAAGCCACTATTTACCTACCATTATTCAATGAAAATGAGTTTTGAAATAATAAAACTTTGAAGAATGTGTGATTAAAAAGTAAGAAAAATTTTGGGTTTAAGTGCAAAATATTTTATTGTGAAAATATGTGGTTAAAAATGAGTTTGAGAAAAAAGAGTTTTGAAATAATGGTAGACAAATAAGGGCTAAATCTATTAGGAATTCAATTAAAGACGATAACAATAATAAAAGTGTATCTTTACCTTTTGTCCGATCATCGAAATTTTGTTACAAGGTCTAAACAACCTTTGCTCGTTTCACTGAGAGATGAATTTACTTGTGTTCTTAAGAATCGTATTTGTTTGAACTCGGATGTCACACGGTTAAACTAGAGTTGTCACCTTATTGTATTTCAATTTTATGTTAAACATGTCATCAAGCTACAATTTTGCAAGTCTCATAAATACAGACACATCAATATAGATGTCACAAATTCACATGTCATGTAGGTTACAATTGATACTGTTTTATGAACAATATAAACCGTATAAATATATTTATGAATTCCAAACACCTCCCTATTGTGACATGCAGAATGGAGTTGTGACTTATCTATGATATATAGAAAGATGTTGCGATCGGAAAACATATGGAGATAATGATGAACTCATAGAGCCAAGATTTATTCTTCCATATTCTCAGAGACGTTAAATGGGAAGACATCAACTCCAAGCATGTTTTTTTGGAAAGAAATATGTTTAGATAAAAAAAAAAAAATCTTGAATTATGAAAAAATTCTCAAATTTAGGGCCAACAAACATTTTCCTTTACCATTTTTTCCTTTAACGCGTGTTTTCATATTTTTTTCTTTTCAACATTAAACTGCAAAACAAGTCCATCAACGTTCTGCCAATTTTATTTTGGTCATCTAACTTTTCATCTCATCAATTTTGGTCTTTTCAACATCTTAGTCTCTCAACTTTCGTATTGTTGCGCTTTGTAACCTATTTCAATTTTTTCGTCCGATTTTGATCCTTTTTTAGTCCAAATCTTCAATATTGATTCTAGAACTTCCAAATGTTTCCACGTTGATACAGGATCCTCCATAATAATTTGAAATTAGTCATCCAAAAGTTCTAAAGTGTGCAATTTAGTTCCCTAAACTTCTGAAAGTTAAATTTCGCTCTCAAAAGTTGCAACTTTCGTCCGATTGTTCTGTTACTACTCCTTATCGATCTCATATAATTCGGTTAGTTTTTAATTGCTTCGAATCAGCTCAAAATCACCTTAAAAATCTTTATCTTTTTGCTCAAAATACCTACAATGGTCATATTTTATAATAAACTAGGTAGAATTAGTAATTATTTATCAAGTTTAATAGAACAGACAAACGTGCTAAAATACACTTGTCAAATATCGCCAAACTTAAATATCATTTAAACCGCTAAAATCGTGATCTAATGTCAAAGTAGTTTTGTGTGTTGGAAACACCAAAAATTTGATTGAAGTCACCAATTTTTCAAAAATATGTTGCAATTCATTTGACACAATATATGAAAGAAAGAAACATAATAATATAATTTATATCAAAATTGTACAGAAATAACTCGAATAAGAAATTTTAGAGACAATAAAACTCAAGATTGCATAATAAAAGAGATAATATGAAAATTATAATAATTGTAGAAAGAGAAGGTAAAGTTATATAGAAACATATGAAGTGAGGGAGGGGATTTATTTAGAGAAAAGAACAATTTTTCTTTAAAAAAAAAAATTAAAAAAAATGTGACCATTTTGACCAAACGGTCATTTTTGGATTGTTAGGTGACCTTTTCCCAAAAGGTCACATGCCCATGAGCCACGAGCCGTCTCATGAACTTGACCCCCACGAGCTTAATATGAGCCGACTTGTGGGCCAAAGCTCACTAGGCTCTCAAAAAAAATTTGACTTATGGTTCGTCTCAATACGAGTTCAAGCAATCATTAGTTGATCAAGTCAAGAGTTAAGGAGTGGTTCTACCCATTTGTGATCTTAGTAAAATGTAAAGTAGCTACCATAGATTATTTTTCAACCGTTTAAGGTGCAATCTAGAATGCTAAAATCTCATACGCTTGGCTACAATTACATGAAAGTCCCTCAAGTTAATTCTCACACATTTCTGTCTCTACAAAGTATTTATAATCTAAACTCTTAAATTTCCTTCCCTTTATGTTTTAACCCTTTAGAAATAAACTAAAACTTGTAAATTACTAAAAATAAGATTTCCCTTTAATTTAAAATCTTGCAATCAAACGAGGTTCAATACTTAACTTGACAGAGCACTTGTTTGGCAACAATTTAATTTATAAACATAATCGATCAAAACTATATATTTCGATAGACCCACAAATATAACTCATTCATATACCATTCATTTTTATCTATTTATAATTTAAATTGCTTATACTTACTTCCCAAACAAGACCTTAAAGCCACATATAACGAAAATTAAATTACTCAACTAATTAAATTAAGCAGGATCTAATATTTATAATAACAAAAACATGTCCCCCAGCAACCCAACCATGACCCCAAAAGCCCAAAAATGAAGTTAACTGGAATACGAGACTTAAATGATGGGGCCATCAACTAATTGAAAATTAAACAAAAGCTCACCACTTATTTTAGTTCCTTATCTTGACTTCGACTCGATGAGTCAATGGAGTGGGACGCGTATAAGTGTCGTATTTTGCGACTTATACTGCCGGTTCTTTAATTGGAGCAACCTCAGCGTTGATCATCAAGATAGATCCCAGTCCTTGATTTAGGTGATCAATCTTTGGTGCATAAGGGTACACAGTTCTGAGCAACGTTTTCTCTCTCTGGCCGTGTTAAAACTCTCTCTCTCTCTCTCTCTCTCTCTCTCTCTCGCTCTCGCTCGTCTTCATAGTGATCAATCCTTGTAAATCTCTGGCTGTGTTCTTGTTCCTTTAATTTTCTGCTTTAATTTCTTGTTGATTGGCGTTTGATTTGGGTCAGTTTACGTAACAAGTTGTATTCACCAAGTTTTTATACAATAGCAGAAATAATTCACAAATAGAGAGAAGCATGGCTGAGCAGAAGTACTTTCCTTGCAGAGAGTTTACTGTCACAGTTGTTTCTGCACAAAACCTTCCAAATGTCCACAGAGTTTCCAAACCAAAAGTGTACGCAAAAGTTTCTTTAGGAAGTGACAGAAAGACCGAGCAGCGAACTCGACCAGACAAGCACGGCAAGTTGAATCCAACATGGAATAAAAAAATGGAATACACCATTGAAGAGTCAGATGTTATGCACTATGGTCTCCAACTAGTCATCAAATTCTACTTCAAACGTAAGCTCGCGAGGGATCTATACATCGGAGAGAATCACAGGTCGATCAAAGACCTTTTCAATGAAGCTTATAAATACAATCGTGGGGGCAGTGCCCAGCTTTATCGCCCAATCGAGAATGGTTCATCGGATACAGGCGGGAAGATGTGCTTTCAGTGCAGGTTTGGAAAGATAATTTTGGTAAAGGAATCAGATTTTTGGAAGAGAATATTGGATGCTGGAGCTTCTTTTTTGGGTAGGGTGGTAGGTGCAGCAGTAGTTGGAGGCTTGGGTTGCTTTTAAAATGTAGATACCATGAATGCCAAATTTGCAATTTTTGGCTTCTAATGCTGGGTATGTTTCATCTTCCGTATTAATGGAATTATGCATTGTTAGACATGACTCGAGCGAAAATGTTATTGAATAAGAGTCCATATTTTCCGATATGCTATATATATTTCTAAGGGATTACAATGTTTATGCAATTATTTAGTTATGAAATTCTTGTGTGCAAACAATGAGTATATGTCTGGCTTAATTTCAACAAAATTGGATCAATCAATTCAGTTACATAATGTCTTCTCAACTGACATCTTTATTGCAAGCTCAATAGAAGTTTACATTTTGATTCAAGGGATACGAGGATTCATTGGATTATGAATATAATTAGTTATATCATTACTGAAATAGTAGTAGGAGAGAGTCTGAACTTTGAAGGTTGAGAAGACTAAATTTAAGGGATTTTAACCCGTGGGAAGATGGTTGAAAAGTATGCAAATGAAGTCCAGCATCAGCGTGTTTAGCTGCGCATTTACTTTTAAGAAATTTACTTACAATTAAGAAGTCAGTTTTAAAATAAATAATAGTTAAAGTTAACTAAGTTAATTACTTTTATGGTAAGAAAACTTATTTTTGAACAAATAAGTTATAAGTTAATTAAAAGTAACTCGAATTGTTTGTTAGCCTTAGCCAAACATTTATCAAAATTATTTTAGTTTCATGTGTCAATGAAGACTATTACACCATAACTAGAATTGGTCATACGCGTTAATATTGGAAGAAAGAAACATACAATTCTGATATTTATTTTCCTCTTTCCCGCCACGTGTTGATTATGTCAAAAATGAGGTAAAACGTTTGGTATGTGTAGCATTGCTCAATAGCATTTGCTTATAGTTATAACTGACTTTTTCAAATAGTACAAGAACCACATCTAACGTTTGTTTTCTTTAATTGATTCTTTTGTAAGTCAGGAATAAATATTTTACTTCACATTACCTTTTTATTTTATACCATATCTATAAACATGTCATTAAAATAATAATTAAACTCAAAATTTCCATTTTTTCTTATTTTTGTATTTTTCTCTAATCTCTATCTTTATTAGATGTGAGTATATCTTCTTCTAATTCAAGAAATTACTTTGCAACAATTTTATTTGCTATCATATTCTAAGATACTACAAAGTATTTATTTTATTTTTTATAATTTGCCCTTTAGTTTGGAGTAAGACTCGAGGTCAATGCCTTCTTTAACTAAATGGTCTTTGTTATCTTCTTTTCTAATCATGTTTCAAAAAGATTATTATTTTCATTTATTTTCAATTCAATTCATTTTTTTCTGTTCTTTTTTAAGAATCGATCGGCTTCACGATCGGAAATAATGGAAGGCATGGGGAAGAATAATGAGTTAACACAAACAAACATTCAATGATCGAATTTGTCAACCAAAAGGATCCACCTAAGACATAAAAGATGTTTAAATAATATCAAAATTGTAATATGAAGGAATCCACCTAGCTAATTGATAAGAATGAAACAAGAAGAAATCCTCCCTCTCAACAAGTTGCATAGTTTATATTAATTTTAATTACACTTCAAATTTCAATCATTGTGTTTAGGTGTGGTTTAAAAATTGAAACTTGATTCTTTCCTCTAGCAACTGTATATTAAAAAAAAATAGTTAACGACACTTCTAGGCATTTTCCTAGAAATTTCTTCTACTAATTTCCAGATCAAATTTAGCGAAAGAAACATTAATATTAAGATAAAAATCCATGCACGAAATTTCCAAAGAAATTTAAGTTTTGTAGGAATTCAATTAAACAATGATCGGTGATAGCACTGATACTAGTTTGTTGTAAATATGAGGACAAATATGGTACAATATGAAGTAAGTATCACAAACGCAAAAGAACAAAAGATAATTGGTAGAGGAAAGGAGAATTCACAAAAATATGGAGAAAGAATAGAAAGATTTTGTGTTTACCATAGAGTTTAACTTGTCTAAATTACAATGAATAGTTAACCATATATAAGAAACGTTTAAAATCCTAAAAATGGAGTTATAGATAAAAAGATTGATCAAAATGCTTTGAACACGTGAAAAGGCCTGGGTTGGACGATACCACCACTCGAGCGCCAAGTATGCGTTAGCTCCTTGCTTTGCGCGCTCGAGCAGGAAGCTAGCAGCCAGCTATCGAAAAAGTACAGGAAATTTATCCCTTGTTCATATCTTGACCTCTTCAAATCAAATATAAATTTCAAACTTCCAAATTGAATCTCAACTAAAATTGTCAAATAACTTTCAAATAGAATTCTCAAATAGCATTCCAAATAGAATTCAAGTTACACACTAATTCTAATAGAAAGTCCAAATTGAGATCCATATATAAAATGTGTTTTGATCCTAACTTGATAACCTTCAATGATGTATTATTTGCATAGAAAATGGATTTTCACTGTTCTCAAAATTAACCCAAAATCATGCACCTTGAAAATATTTAGTACTTTGATGAGAGAAATTTGAGGATTTTTTATTTTTATTTTTATTTTCATTTTTGTGTGGTATTCGATGATATTCTTGTGCCAATCATGGCAAGTTGTTGCCATCTGTTAGAAAGATTGTCTTCGGTGTCTTCATTCTTATATATATTGCCTGTTTGGTTTGGATAAAAATTAAATTTTTAGTAAATTTTGATAAAATATGATGAAATGTGTAGTTAAAAAAATTATATAAATTGTGAATCCCATAAAATGTGTGATTGATAATCAGTTTGAAAAAAAATAAGTTTTAAGAAATGGCACAAACAAGCTATTGTGTTTTGAATGGGTTACAATTTTTTTGTCCAATCAGTTTTTTCTTCTTTTTTATAAGAATAGTTTTGTCTTCATGACAAGAAGCAATGGCATGCCTAATAATTATTGTAATATAAGAAATTAAATTAAATTCCGTGGCAAGTTGGTTTTTATTGACCTTTTAAATCCAAAAACATGGTTAAAATATCATGCATCTCGCACGTGACCTAGGATAAATCAACAGCAACATGTGAAGTTAGGTAAATGTGAAAAAGCCACTGGTGCAAAAGAAGAAAGTAAAAGAGAAAAACCGTGGAGTGGTGGATAAAAATCAATCCAAATAAGGTCCAAATATTTACATAAATTTATTTAGAATTGATGCTGGTTGAAGAATAACCCAGGTTGTGTATTCAACCAGAAAGTGGGCGTATGTCAAGGTCGTTTGAGGATGCATGTTGATTTAGGGCTTGATCGACTTGATTTTTGTGACTCGATGAGCTGGTGCTAGTTGGCACCTTGCCATTTGATCATAGCACCACTTAAAGCCTATATATAGGTCTAATTATCTCCAAATTATTTATTGAATAATGTTATTCATAGTAAATATTATAAATAATCATCATATGTGATATATATGTTGCAATTTGTTATTTGATACATAATAACGCGCGAGACAATAAAAAACTATCACATTAATAAATCAAATAACAAATTGTCATATGACACGTAGACCGACTATCACTAATTTTCACTATGAATAATATTATTTTTATTCAAGAAGACAATTAAAATTTCACCACACCCAAAACACTCTCTTCATCCTAGAATAGCAAAGTACCCTACCACTCAAATAATTTGACAAAACATCTTTATATCTACAGCGTCGTCTATGGGTACTTGCTAAGTATGTTAGCAGGCAGTAAAGGACGATCGTGTAATAACCCCATACCTCTACCACCGTCCACAATGGAGGTATTATCAACACATGATTTTGTGCCTAGAGAAAAATACAACGTCCTACAGGCTTATGTTGCGACATTAATGGCCATGCTCCAAGAAAGCACCGCCGCACAGCAAGAGCCAGTCCCATGTTCGTGAAATGTGCCACCATCGACGATGCAGCCTCCACAATATAAATAAGAGTGGACTTGTGTATTTTCACACAATTCGATGTATAAAAACAGTTTCTTCTATACGTTTTGCTACTTTATTCCCTGATATTAGCCACACAAAAGCCATTACTTAGAACTCAACTATTCATGTATGAATATATGTTTGTTTGTAATAAACGTATACAGTGTAGAATATTGGGAATTATCAAATAGCATATTACTGTAGGACTTTGTTAGTCCTATAGCATAATGAATTAATTTCTTGTTGATCTTTTAATAAAGATTATGATTAGTACAAAAATATCCTTTTTGATTTGTCTCATGGGATTTATGAACTGCTTGCAAAAGTTTATGCTCGAGGGATGTCACTATCAAATTGGCCAACAAATAAAAATCAAATGAACGTGACTAAATCCAATTTCTTTAGTCCATCGATATTCATTATGGGGTTATCTCGTGGGATTCTATGAATAAAGTATCATACAAAACACATCTATAGAAAAACAGTTAATAGACAAGTTCAACTATTACATTTTACGATTCAAACTACTGGTCACCAAAATTTCTTAGATTGAAGGCTCACAAATATTGTACCATTTTGTATCAACACAGAAAACTAGATTCACCCAAAAATTCTCACAATCGCAGGTAATGTGCAACTACTTCTATGGACCAGAAGAACTCAACGCTCATATCAAAAGAACACACTCTTTCACCTAATTTCACAATGAAAACTCACTCTCTAAATTGAATTAAAGAGTTATTCGAACCAGATGAGTAAATAAAAGAGAAGACACAATACTCTAGAAAACTCTCGAGAAGAGGAAGACCAAATGATCGAATTGATCTAGGGGTCAACCAAGGAGAGAATATATTGGGATTGAAGCAGTTGTTGATCAACGGTCCACAGTAATTTGCACCTTTAGTAATAAGGTAAAACAACCAAAGTCGCATTTATCAAACACGGTTTCTACCTGGACTTGTATATTGGGCTTGGATTTCACTGGGCTTCATCAGTTAATGTTATCAGGCAATGGATACAAGCATGGGCCAAGCCCTTTTCATCACAATCTAAAGTATTTGGTTGGATCTGGCATCATAGCCCCAAGAGAAAGGAATGTGACTAGAGGCAGGGTTAATGGACTATTTCATTTTGGTATAAAAGATCGATGCCACTTTGAATACTATTTTAAGAATGATGACGTACAAACATGTATACTTTTATGTGTTTTAACCAAAAAAAATTAATAATTTGGAATGACTCATTGTCAAATTTCTTTGGGACATATGTTTAAAAAGATATTCATAAGGTATTTTCTTAGTTTTCAATATCATGTTTTTCAATATCACGTTTATCATGCATTCACCACTTTACATTTTCTAGAGAGCATGAATTTCTTATTTTACAAGAAAAGTTATGAAGATCTAGTAAAACATCTTACGATTGACATCCAAGTTTGTTCTTGCTCGAGTAACTGCCCACTTTATCACGAGTGTCGTGAACTTAGCTTTTTAAACTAGATCAAGCGTAGTATACATCATATAATGATGTGACTTCAATGGAGCTTTTTTAAATTTCAGCCCACCTCAACTTATTTTTCTGGTTGTATCTCCATATTCCTATTCATTGTATCCAGTTATTCCTCTTCCTAGTTAGTATAGTTAAAGAATTTATAATCAGTTAGGAGGTCTATATAAATAATACACAAAATAATTTCTCTTCGCCCAAACAGCGGGTTGAGACCCTTTATTCACAATTCTTGATTCCGCCTCTTCTAATACCCAATATCATCAACAAAATTCCTAGTTCATAACTTTATATCGCCAGGAAAACAAATAATCTCTTGTTTCAATTTATTCTTCTTATAGTACGTTATACCGAACAAATCTTTTGAAGCTCCACCATTGCATTGGATCAACTGCCTGCGAATTGTTACTCGAAGAGGTTCAACTGGTGGTTTTCAAAATATCTTTGTGGAAAGTGGAACCGAAGAACTCAAGAAAGAAAATGGAGGATTTGAAAATGGCACTTTAAATGTATGCACAACTTTAAATGTATGCACAAAGATATATATATGTTGTGAAGACGTGATAAGTGAAGTGGAAGAGCAGCATATGCATCTTCAGATTGATTAGGGTTCTGACGCAACTCGAAACAAGAAATTCAAGCGAAAATCTTAAGAACAAAAATCTGGAATCCACCAGAGAATGAAAGATAAAATCAAGAAGTTAAATCTGGAATCCACCAGAGAATGAAAGATAAAATCAAGAAGTTTTATTAATTCAAAGGTGTGCCCAAAAACAAAGAATTAATCTCTATTTATAAGGGGTTAAACGAAAACCTAGCTTAAAAGAACTAAAATTGTAAAGAGTGAAAATTAAGCAAAACCATATTTTTAAAAGTTTAGAAATTAATTTTCTAAATTAAAGGTAACTAAATAAGGATCTCTACTATTTCTTCCTTTCTACACATTATCTTCCATTTCTCTCTCTTTTTCTACAATTTCTTTGTCAATCTTCTATTTCGATTTTGGATCCAAGCGTTCCTTAATCCAATCGCCATCTATTTTACATCAAGTTCTAATGGAATCTGAATTGCTGGTGGATACTCCATTTTCCATTTATTTTTCTACTTTTTGAATTTTTTAAAGATTATTAGATTTGATAATTTTGTAAGTTTATTAGTCATACAATTGTATAGTTCCTATGACTTCTATAGCATTTAATTTGTTTCAAATAATATAAATCTGCACTGTCCTTAATTTTTTAACTTGGAAGGGGAAAAAAAACAACTAACCCCTTACAACATGCGACACACCCCTTTAAAGAGTTGTCAACGCGTGCCATATGACGAATGAGTAAATAAATATGAGGAGTTAACTCGGAAAAATATTTAACTACTTTAAAAAGTTTTTCTTTAACCATTTTGCATAGTATGATTCATACACATTTGCTTCAGTTTTGCGATTTAGAAGTGTACCAGGACGAGGGCGGGGTTGTCTTCATTCTTCAATCTGTAAATCTTCTATGGAAGGATAGAATTAAGAAAGTTCCACTGAGTTTATAGAAGAATGCTCCATAACAATTCATGGAACAAGATGGCGTTTATTATCCACCCAAACATAAAATACAATTCATGGAACAAGATGGCATTTATTATCCACCCAAACATAAAATTTCAACGAAAGTACAAGTCCATATTCTATTAATTTGGAATTCTTACAACTCTGTAATTGAACTCTTCAAAATTTCAGAGAAGATTCCATCTTCATCACCTGCAAGAGGTCAATCATTTTTAAAATGTCTGCTAAACGTAAGATATAATATAGCACGTCAATTACAAACTTTAGCACGTCAATTACAAACTTATAATTCTAGTAATGAATAATGTAAATCCCGCATTTGTACAAAAATAAGTTTATGCGACACATACCTTCACCAACATTGTCTTCATCACAGCGAGGAACAACAATTTCATGTATACTTGCTGGATTCTGGTTTGCTTCTGCCAGAGATGCTTCTTGCTGTTCTTTTCCTATCATTTTTGCCTTGCCTCGATGAGATGAACCTTCTATAGTAGTGTGGAACAGTATGAAATTGCCAAACTCCTTTACAGACCGAAAAGTTTTCTTAGCCTTCCCATGGCCATGAATAAAATACTGCAATGTATAGAGTTACTTGAGCAAATTGAATCTATTTAAAGCTTGGAGAACACAAAAACATGATGAAAATATCAATCTGTTTCTTCCAACCAAAATCAAGAATCATAATAGGATTTTTATGTACTTTGTGTGACAATGTAATTAGCTACCTTGTCGGTTAAGTTGGAGGATTGACGTTTTTTTGCTTTAAATGTCCAACCCACTAATCGTTCTTGCAGTGATAACTCGTTGTGTACATTGATGCTGATTTCTTCTGTTATAGGCTCTGAATCAATTTCTCCTGTTGAACGGGATTCAACTTTCACTTCCTTTTTTCCATTTTCCTCGTGTACGGATAACAGGTAGTTGGTGATACTTTTTGATTCGATCTATTTACACAGTAAGAACTATTGGAACAATGAAAATAGTTAGCATAGATATGCCATATGTAATGAAGATACGTACCTTGTACATTTGTAAAATGTAACATTCTTTATCCTTAATTGGAGATTTAAAAAGTTGGAAGGTCATCATTTCAACGTTAACTACTTCTGATTTAGTCCGTTTCCTATTTCCTTTTCCTTCTTCAGCAAAACTCGCTCTTGCCTGCTCCTGCAGAAATGTACTGTATTACTAATACTACACATGTTCCTTGTTGGACTAAACATCAAAAACAACTCCAAATGAATTATTTACACCTGCACGGGGGAAACTCCTAGACTAATAGTTGTGAACTGAAACCCTAACAAAGTGAGAGACATAGAAAGAAAGCCTTTGATTGACTGTGAGAGAGATTTGAGAAGAGATTTTATTTTTGGAAAATATCTGGAGCCAATTCAAGAACAATTTCCAAGAAAATTTCCCCAAAAATGTCTACTAACAACTAAAATCCTAGTTTTCATAGTACTCGGGTCAAAACTCTACTAAGCCCTTTAGTCTAATGTTAGTGACTTGGGGGAGATTCAAATAAAAAATAGGATTATTGATCATATTAGAATACAAAATGTTAAAATCAATGGACAATAACTTCAAGGCGCAAGAGACAGTCTTTGAAATGCTTCCGGGTTCTAACAAGATAGTGTCTTCAAGAAATAAAGATGAGCCTGAGATGACTTACCATTTGATATGTAACAAGGAACTTAATTAGCCAGTGGCATTCATCCAGTTGAAGGTTGCATTGTTGAAGATATGAGCAATATAGGAATAGAATTTTCATGCTAAAAGTTGACTCCCCATCTATTTATACGGGGTCCAGAACAAGAGCTAATATTTGTGTTTATTGAATACATGAACAGGAATATCGACTAGGGATTAGACTCATTTTAAATGGTTTATAGTCAAACATTGATGAACTCTGACTCAAGTAACGACTGTGAGAATAGCCATGAGGTCGCATGATAATGATGAGTATACGATGAAAGCACAAGAGATATTCATATTATTTCTTTTATTGTTTAATTATGCGTTTGTTAGTATGGTTAAATTTTTTCAATTTGTATTTGTGTGAAGTGGAGGTTAAGCCATATGTTCCCCTCCTAATCTTGTTTTCCTTTTTATTCAGGTTGTTATGAATAAATACTAAACATCATGGGGGTTTGAAGAAAAACTCATATTTTTTTTGGAACACAAAAACAAATAGTTTAATAAGATAAAATTAATAGAAATAGAAATAATATTAATAATTTCATTTCAACATTCAGATTTATGACAATTTGATTCTTTGTTGTATTGCTGATTAATTTCTTTGTAAATGTATTGGAGACATGATCTAATCCAGAAGCAATATTCACAACTTTCTATTTCATACTGATTAACAATAAAAACAACAAGTTTATAGAGAGCAAAAGATTTCCCTTTCTAGTTTTTCTTCTTATCCTATTAGATCTTGTATTTATTTACTTATTATTACCTTGTATAGATGAGCACAAGACTTTTAGTGTGCGTCTATCACAAAAATGTGACACTAATTCTTTTAACATAATCAGGCAATAAATTTCAAAATTGAATTCTCAATACCGTTAATTTAACGAACTTTTAAATTTAAATGGTATTTTAGCGCGGGAAAAAAATCGGGTGAAGCTTTGTACAACTCTACTATGGATGAATTTTAAATCCAAAAAGTTATATTCAATTCTAGATTATTTTAAATGAATATAACTTATTTAGAAGAAAAATAAAACGAAACCAAGCTTAAAAATCCCAGCGATTTATGATTTGATTCTTCGAGTCATTTTTGTTAACCCTAGCTAATATTTCAACATTCCTAAACATCGTAAGCCTAACTACATTTACAAAATTCAAGGCAAAGCTATCAACTAACATAAATTTCCAAACAGATAAGCAGAAAACAAAACAAAAGGGGAAAAAAAAAAGTAAAAAAAGTAAACGTATACCTTCGTCTCCATCTCCATCTCTGCGGGTTTTTGGTCTGGCTGAACCCATGAAATCGGCTCGGGACACAGCACGCCATTAACAGCAAAACAGTCAAACTGAGGAATGAAGATTCTGTTGGACTCGGATCCTGTGGCTGCAGGTTGTGGATTAATGGGGATTTTGTGTGTGTGTCCAAACATTTTTTCCTGGCTTTACTCTCTAGAGAGAGAAACAGCGAAGTGAGAATAGAGAGAGAGTGAGTGAGAGTGTGAGTGTGTAATGGGTTTGTTCGTGACACACAGTTAAATAGGGAAGGGAGAAAAGAGAAAGGTGCGTAGGTTTTGTGATGGGGTGCCATCTCATGTGTCGGTCACTGCGTATGTGACATCATCATGGTCCCAAATCCTAGGTTTTACGGACACAATTTATAATTAGGGCAATTTCTGTCATGAGTTTTTTTTTTTTTTTTTGGCGCCTAAACAATTCCTCTCGAGATTATTTCCCTTATGAAATGGAACAAAGTTAATCGTCAAAATCAAAATATCAACCAAAAATATCTTTTAAACATTATATGGTGCAGAAATATATGAACGTACTAGTTTTTATAAAATAGAAATTAAGTCAAGATATTAATATGAATCATAAATAATTAAAGAATTGATACAACTTGAGCTGCTGATCACATTGTCCATCACCACCAGATGTAGGAGCGATGTACTTTATAAATTGATAATTCACGTGTTAAGATTTAACTATCCCACTATAGAATTGCTAAAAATCAAACTCAGGACCGATACAATAATAGAGGATGGCATGTGAACGGGGATAAATAGTCATAATCTACTCAACGATGGAATACACATTCATATTGTTTAATGAATAACACTAGTCTGAAATTATTTTATAAATTTTAGTCTTTGAATTTTAAGCATATTATTTGAACAAGAGGTAGCGCTCATAGTGAGTGAGTTGTTTTATTGAATAACATATTGAGCTTCAAAGTTGTTCAAATTTTCTTTCGTTCCAATCTTAGCAATCAATTTTGAATCATCAAATTAGTTGATGAAAATCCAATCTAAACATTCTTTTGTAAATCAATGAGTTTTTACCACAAACTGTTGTGCTCGAGGACTTGTATCCCTAAGTTCTACTATGTTGCTTGTTGTGTCAAAAAAGTGATTTTATTCATCAATTCCAATGTACTTGACTAGGTCAAGATGTTCGATGTCATCATTCTCCCCAGGTCGAAAAGATTGTTTCTCGAGTCCATCAACGTAAGTAGTCAATTTTGTCCATTAGTCACTAAATTTTTCAATTAAAAAAGAATGCTTCATAACAATTCATGGAACAAGATGG
>CAIGRN010005166.1:0-12942 GCA_903798345.1 Fraxinus anomala | reverse complement strand
TTTAAGAAAAAAAAAAGCGAAACAGGCATAGCAGTCTGTTAACAGCCGAAACAGCCGGATGTTAACAGCTGAAACGGGTTGTTTCGGCTGTTAATGGCCAAATAGCCGGCCCTGACCGGCTGTTTCTCGTCAGATCCATTTTGTCCTAAAATACAGATGAATTTTTTTCTCATTCATGTATAAAAAAATTATAGATTTGTTAAAAAAAAATTATCTACATTAACTATTTATGTCGAAATAAATTTAACGATTAAAATGTATACTGATTTAACGAAAATGAAATTAAATATAGTTATATATACTTACCGATTCGAAGTGATTGATATAAAAAAATTCAGGCTTCAACGTTTGATAAATTTTTCAGATTTTAATGTTGAAGCAGATAAAAGATGAGAGAGTTTTTATCCGTGTTGAAATAAACAGATAACAAAAGTAAGTTGATTTTGAAATTTTACATAAGGAGTGTTTGGTTTTTATTTGTTAACTAAATGGTAGTATTGTCTTTTAAACAAAATAATATTTTGTAATTGTTTTATATACTTAATAGCTTTTTGTCTTTTGCCATTAAATAGGTCATTGTGGAAATATGAATAAGTTAAAAAATCAAAGTGGAAATATGCCTCTTTGATCGGGTCAATTTTAAAAGTACCCCTCTACCGGGTCAATTTTAAAAGTACCCCTCTTTTAAAAATATGTACATATGAAATACATAATACTTACATCATAATTGCCTACAGTTACAATATACGATTAAGCTGCTTGGCTCGGGATAAAATCCCGGGTCAAACCCCTATTGGAGGGGTGTCTGCTCGAAAGGACTAGAAGGTCACTTTCTTCAAGCCAATATCAAGCATGCAAATGTGCTTCTATTATTATGTTTGTAATATTTTTCAAGGCACGTGAAAAATCTCGATTCATAACATGATTTGAATTTTGCTACTTGTACATAAAAAATATATATAATGGGTTACATAATATAGCGTGGAGAAAAAAAATTGGATGAAAAGGTAGATTATGTTTTAAACTGACAAATAGTAGAATGTCATGTGACATTATGTTATCCATTATGTAAATTTTGATGTACATGTAACAAAATCCATATGATTTTCTAACAAAGCCATTATGTCTTGTAGTGTTGATATATTAGTGGTAATGCAAATAAATCACAGTTAATACTCAACAATATTGGATAGTGGAATCCTTGTGCATTCCACCTCCGAGGTAAGAAATCGGCCTTGACCAATGTTTCCATCATCCCAAGTCGATGCTCCAAGAATATGGTCATCATGCATTTCGGATTATAAAATTTTATTTTGTTGAGTTGGAACCAATGTACGAATTATATAAGGGTAATGATATTTTTACAAAGGGAGGGGGCGGAGAGAGTGACAAAATAGTTAACAAATGCCAAGTGTCACCCTCTATCGGGCCCACGGGCCCCCCAATAGAGGGTGACACTTGGCATTTTGTCAACCCCTGCAGCAGGCACCCCCCCCCCCCAATAGGGGGTGACATTTGGCATTTTGTCAACTATTTTATCACCCCCCCTTTGTAAATATAGCATAACTAATTATATAATTCTATTATTTTATCGCGTATGGAGGGAATACTTGTGACCGGAGTAAAGTTCAAGTCCTTTTAATCTAACTACAAACAAAGTTCTACTCCTAATTTGAGTTGTTGATTGAACACTGCTGAAAGAATAAAAATCATAAGCAATGTTTTAAAAATTGATTCGACCATCGACCTGAAAAAGAGAGGGTGAAGGGTAAGGTCAAATTGAGGATCGAACCTGTGATTTAAAAAAAAAAATAAATAAATAAATTCTTCCATTATTTTTATATATTTCAAATCCACAATTTTTATTATTTATAATTTATTTTGGTTAATATTAAAGAGCCCAAACTAAAAAGATTTTTTTTGTAACGCTTCGAATTTCAAGAATTTGGGGCGTTATAGTAATTCCGAGTTTACTTTTAACAATGGGATACTCAAGTATAGAGGGAGGCTACATATTGGATTTGGAGGACATATTAGGGATAAACTAATTTAGAACAAGCATTCATTTCAGAATGGAAGCCATTTAGGGATGCAAGTGTATTCAAGGCTAAACAACACTTCTTTTGGCCTGGAATGAGTAGAGACATTAAGAGGGAAATACTCCAATGTAACACTTTTCAAAGGTGTAACGGGGAACATGTTCCCTACCCTGGTTTGCTACAGCCTCTTTCTGAACCACAATACTCTTGGAGCCACATATCAATGGATTTCATCGACGGGTTACCTGCTTCAAAAGGAAAAACTGCCATACCGGTAGTGGTAGATCGTTTTACCAAGTATGGACACTTTATAGCATTCTCTACTATCACACTGGCTAAAATCTTCTTGGATAACATCCACAAACTCCATGGTATGCCCCAGAGTATAGTATCAAACAGGGACAACGTTTTCATTAGTGGGTTTTGGCAAGCGTTATTCAAACTGTTGACTACTCTACACCTAAGTTCTGCCTATCACCCACAAACTGATGGGCAAACTGAGAGGCCCAACCAATGTTTAGAAATGTATCTGAGATGTATGACTTTTCATCAACCAAAGAAGTAGATTAACTGGTTGTCCATGGCCAAATGGTGGTACAACACCACCTACGATACAACAATCAAGATGAGCCCTTTCGAAGCTTTGTATGGTATTAAGCCACCACAGTTGGCTCTGGGACCCTACTAGAAAATCAATGTTGCTACAGTCGAAGATTTGGTGAAGGAAAGACAGTAGATGGATCAACTCCTGATGGAGCATTTAGCTCAAGCTTGAGCAAGGATAAAATCTTATACTGACCAACATAGAGTTGAAAGAGTATTCCAGGTAGGAGATTAGGTATATTTGAAGTTGCATCCCTACAAACAGCATTCAATGATTGCAAGGTCTAACCAGAAGCTAGCCCCCAGTATTATGGCCCCAACCAAATCATCGGAAGAATTAGACAGTTCGCTTATGAGCTGAATTTATTTCCTTCACGAATTCACCTAATGTTCTATGTATCATTCCTTTAAAAGAAGATAGGTGATAAAGAAGTTCCTATTTTGTTGATGCCAGATGGAGGGGAGCAGTTAGAGTATCATAAAAAACCTTTGTCTCCAGACTAGAATCATAAAGAGGAACAATCAGGCAGTGACTCGATAGCTGATTCAGTGGAAGAATTTTAACAAGGAAGACGCAACATTGGAGGGCACGACTAGAATTTAGGAACGCTGTCCACTCTTTCAACCTTGGGGACAAGATCGTTTGGAAGATGAGGTATGTAATGAAGAAGAGAAGCCCACCGTGGAAGAAGAGATCAACAATCCGCACCACCCAGTTGGGGAAGATAAGGAATTAGAAATAAACGACTCTAACCGAAATTCGAAATTGGGAACGACACTCTTTCAACTTGGATTAATTGTAATATCACATTTTTCTTTACATCAAAACATGTTTTTTACTATATTTAGCAAACTAGAGGAAAAGAACGAATAGAATTGAAATTTTTTAGAATTTTGTATCTATTTCTTCCCCAATTCTCTGCAATCTCCCGCCTCACTTCTTTATTGTAATCACATTTAGTTCAATCAATATAGTTACAGCTTGGGTTGTTAAATCCCAGGTTATCTTCATTTGTGAGTCGATTGTGGTGATTTTGGTTCAGACTCAGCTTAACCATTACAAATCAACATTTTACCAAACTAGTGTGTAAATTCTAAAATAAAGAGCTCGAAAAGAAGTAAAACCAGCTATGAAGAACTTCTGGAAATCAATTGAATTGATTACCAAATTAACAGGATACATACATATATATACCTCAAGTAAGAAAAGGACAAAATCAGTTACAAAATGAAAGAAAGAATATTCTCTTAACAACCTCCATGTGCACTATAAACGGATCATATTGCATTTTAGTCTTCTAGGACCTTCCATTGTACAATCAGTAATGCGTGCTGATGAAGCTGGATGGATGACTAGGCTGCCAACTCATTTCCTTAGTTCCTCATTCTCCTCAGCTCGTGCCTTTTCTTCCAAGAGTCGCCCGCAAGATGGAGAGTAGATGTTTGTTACTCCCATCTTGACCATATGAAGATAAAAAAACTCATGGAATTTCATGCCTTAGTTAAAATATCTGCAACCTAAGAACCAGTATGAACATATTCAGTAACAATTTCACCAGCTTGTATCTTGTCTCTAATGAGATGACAATCTATCTCTATATGTTTGGTTCTCTCATGGAAGATGGGATTTGTGGCAATGTAAATGGCTGATTTATTATCACAGTAAAGAATGGCTGTTTGAGTGTGTTCAACCTTCAAATCCTTAAACAGATATCTTAACCAGGTTAATTCGCAGCAAACACTGGCCATGGCTCTATACTCTGCCTCAGAGGATGACCTTGACACTACACTTTATTTCTTCGATTTCCAGGATACTAGAGATGATCCAATAAATAAACAGTAACCTGTGACTAGCCTCCTAGTGTCTGGACAGCTTCCCCAATCTGAGTCTGAGTATCCATTTAACTGAAGTTCAGAAGCAGAAGGGTAGAACAACCCCTATCCTGGGGCTCTTCTAAGATACCTCATCACTTTATGTGCTGCATTGAGATAGGGTACTCTTGGTTGATCCATATATTGACTCAGGAGTTGGATTGAATAAGAGATATCTGGCCTAGTTATAGTTAAGTATAACAGTCGTCCAATTAGCCGTCTATAGATGGACAGATCAACAAGCAATTCACATTCTCCTTTGGATAATTTGATGTTTTGATCAAGTGGAACTTTGGTTGGAGTTGATCCTATGGTTCCTGAGTCTGCCAGTATATCTAGTGTATACTTTCTTTGGCAAATGTGTACCCCCTTTGTTGATCTAGCCACTTCAATACCCAGAAAGTATTTCAGTTTTCCCAAGTCTTTAATTTTGAACTGTGCATCAAGGGCTGTCTTGAGACTGTTTATGGCATCCAAACAATCACCAGCTATAATTATATCATCCACATAAACTAAAATAGCTACAAAGGAGTTTCGAGTGCATCTAGTAAATAAGCTGTAATCTGCCTTAGACTGAGTGAAACAATGCTGGATGATGAAAGTGGATAACTTTGAATACCATTGTCTTGAGGCTTGTTTGAGTCCATACAATCTTTTTCGAAGTTTGCATACCTTTGATCCATAGGCATTGTTGTAACCTGGGAGCAACTTCATATACACTTCTTCATCTAAATCTTCATGTAAAAAGGCATTGTTTATAGCCAATTGGTAAAGAAACCAACCCTTCACAGCTGCCACAGCAAGTAAGGTTCTGACAGTGACAAGTTTTGCCACTGGTGAGAAGGTTTCGTGATAATCTAAACCTTCTTGCTGGGTGTGTCCTTTTGCCACTAGCATGGCCTTGTATCTCTCCACGCTTCCATCGGCATTAAACTTTATTTTGTAAACCCATTTATACCCTATTGCCTTTTTATCAAGAGGCAGATCAACTAGAACCCATGTGTCATTCAGCTCAAGAGCTTTGATCTCACTTTCCATGGCCTCACACCATTCAGAGAATTTGATAGCCTCTTGGTATGTTTTTGGCTCAATTTGTGAAGTTATGGAAGTGGTAAAAACTTTATGAGGTAAACATAGATTTTCATATGACATAGTAGAATTAAGAGGATAGGGACTACCTGAGGGAATAGGACCTGCCTTTTTGTTCAATTCCTGCAATGGGGGAAGCAAACTAGCCTGCTGACATACAAAATCCTAGAGTTTTGGGGGGGACTCTTCGAACTCTGGTAGACCTTCTAGGTAGATGAGGTATAACTTGATCATTATCTGGTGAATGTTGTTGTGAGGCTGGATCAATTTAGGGTTCATTAGTTTGAATTTGTTCTGTGAGTTCTGCAAGATTAGGAGATTCCTCTGATGGATTCTCTTCGTCTTTGTAGAGGTTAATTGGGATTGAAATAACAGGATTTTGAGGGAAGCATAAATCAGTATGCTCTGGTGGGATGTGTATATTTGTGACTTTAGTTTCTTTGTATGGAAATATAGTTTCATGGAATATGACATTTCTTGATATAAAAACTTTCTTTGTCTCTAAATCAAGCAATTTGTACCCTTTGATGCTGAATGGATAACCTAGAAAAACGCATCTCCTAGCTCTAGAATCAAACTTGTGTCTGCCATTCAAAAGTGTTGTGGAATAAGCAAGGCATCCAAAAACCTTCAAATGAGAGTATTCATGTTTGTTTTGAAATAACATTTCAAATGAGCTCTTATGGTTTAGAAGTAGTAAGGGAGTCCTGTTGATTAAATAGATAGAAGTCAAGACACAGTCACTCCAATATTTTAATGGGATACCACTCTAAAATCTAAGGGCTCTTGCAACGTTAGTATAAGCTAATGTTTCTCTCAACAATGGCGTTTTGTTGAGGGGTTTCAATACAAGTTTTCTGATGAATGATTCCCTTTTCAAAATAAAATTGCTTCATGTTAAATTTTTCTCCATTATCACTTCTGATAACTTTGATTTTGCTTTGAAATTGTGTCTTTATCTATTTGTAAAAATTATGCAAAGCATTGGTAGCTTCTGATTTTAACTTCAGCATGCAAATCCAGGTACACCTACTAAAAGCATCTACTATGGTAAGAAAATATCGTGATCCATCATAACTAATCTATTGCAAGGTCCCCAGATATCACAGTGTATTAAATCAAAACATTTCTCAGACTTATGTTGACTAACAGGAAATGGAAGCCTATGTAACTTAGCTAAAGGACATATAGAACAAGGGTTATTTTGTGAAGCTAACTTAGGTTTGGCATCTTCAAAAGCAAGTGCATAGTGGAATGGATGTCCCATTCTGTAATGCAAAATGTCAAACTCATTTTTGCGATTGATAGCAAAGGCTGCAAGGGAAGGGGTCCTGGTTAGATGATTCAAGGTTTCCTGAAGGGCCGTAGGTGAGATTACTGGATAAAGGACATGATAGAGGCCAAATTTTGCTTCACCCATTCCAGTCGTTGTCCAAGTCGAAAGGTCATGTATAAAATAAACATTAGGGAGAAAAATAACACAGCTGTTCAGTTCCTGGGTGAGTTTCTTAATGGATATAAGATTGAAGGAAAATGAAGGAACACATAGCACATCCTTAAGGATTAATTTATCTATGACACGTGCAGTTCCAATACAAGTTACAGGGGTAGTGGTTCCATTGGGAAGGTTCATTGAGCAATTTGTTTTGGATTTGATAGAGGAGAGGAATGAAGGACTACAGATCATATGGTCTGTTGCCCTTGTATCCAGAACCCAATGAGCTTCAAATTTGTTAGTTTTCATAAAATTGAAACTAGATGAGCAGAGTGATATACCAGAAATCTTTGGATTTCTGTTGTCTGATTCTGAGGTAGTAGTGCTTTGAACCTGATTTGCTGAAGGGGCTATGTTCTGATTAGTTGATGATTTGAGAAAAGCCATCAAGTGAGAGTATTCCTCTTGAGTGAGAGACACATTTGCCTTGTTGATCTGCTGTTCCTGATTCATAGAAGCCTGATTTGCTACTGGTGTGAACATGTTCCTTCCTTCAAACTTGTGACCAAGTGGATAACCATGCAGCTTGAAGCATTTGTTTGCAATGTGGCCTAGCATCTTACAGTGGGAGCATATAGGCTTATTTGGATCCTTCAGGCATCTCTCAAGTAAGTGACCTGCTACTTTGCAAACTGTGCAATAGTATCTGTCTCTTCTCTGTGGAAAGAAATTCTGCCTGCCATTATCTTTGATGTTTCCTCTAGCCATCAATGTTGTTGTCTCACTGATTGATCCATCAGTCGAGATCTGCCTTCTTTTCTCTTCTTGCTGAATTACATCATACACTTCATTCAAGGAAGTGGATGGCTTATTTAAAAGAACATGTGCCTAAATGGCTTTGTAAGACTCATCCAACCCCATTACGAACTTCATTACCCCGTCACGATTCTGATTTTCAACTGCAGTTTTCAAACCTCCACGCGTGCAATTGGCAACTGATTCATAGTTCATCAGTTCATCAAGCAGAGTTTTGAATTTTGAAAAATACACACTTACAGCATCCTGATTTTGTGACAAAGCTATGATAGCCTGCTTGATCTCGAAAATTCTGGGTGCATTCTGTTGTGCAAATCGCTGCTCCAACTCCTGCCATAACTGATAGGCTATTTCAGCGTATGTAGTGCTGCACTTGATATCTACTGCCATAGTATTTTGAAGCCAAGTGATCACAATGTCATTGCACCGGAGCCAGTGCTCCATCAGTGGGTCATTGGGTTCTTGAGGCTCTTGGATGCTTCCATCTATAAATCTTAGCTTGTTCTTTATCCCGGGGGCCCTCTTTATCGATCTGGCCCAAGAGTGATAGTTGTTTGCATCAAGAATGTGTGTGACAAGAATAGATCCAGTACCATCATTGCTCCTAAAGTAATATGGGCTACTGAAGTGTGCAGGATCATGGATTGTTGAGTTTTCATTTTGGTTTTGATTAGTATTTTGTGGAACATTTGATGATTGATTATCTGTTTCAGCCATTAGGCTCTGATACCATATAAATTCTGAAATAAAGAGCTCGAAAGAAGTAAAACCAGCTATGAAGAACTTATGGAATTCAATTGAATTGATTATCAAATTTACAGGATACATACATGTATATACCTCAAGTAAGAAAAGGACAAAATCAGTTACAAAATGAATGAAAGAATATTCTCTTAACAACCTCCATGTGCACTATAAACAGATCATATTGCATTTTAGTCTTCTAGGACCTTCCATTGTACAATCAGCGTGCTAATGAAGCTGGATGGATGACTAGGCTGCCAACTCATTTCCTTAGTTCCTCATTCTCCTCAGGTCGTGCCTTATCTTCCAACATAGTGCGTGTCTCCCATTACAGGATGTCCCAATGTTTATCATGTCAAAATATAATTGTGAAAGTGAGCGGTTATAGGGAAAAGTGTTTTCACTTTCTAATGAAATACCTGATGGTGGCATCATCTTTCTAGATGAGGTAATTTGCACATAAGAAACAAGTTGCTTATATGTGTAATCTTTACTTTCATATTTTCACTCTTTCTTTTGTGACTTATTGCAGGTTGATTCTCTTGCTACTGCTCATGATACCGAAACACATGAAGCAACGAGAAGAATATTATTTGTTTCCTAACACTTGATGCTCCTTACATGTATAACATCTCAAACTCACCTGATGTAGTGCACCCCAAATTCCACATGTACTGTACTTCGCAATGTTCACTAGACGCGCTACATTTCAAACGGACATGAGTACGTAGTTAATTCACCGTCAAGTGATAGAAATTGATCATTCTACCTTACCATGATTGTATTGAATGGTTGAAGTCAGAAATAAGAGGAATTCTGCTTTGTTTGTTGAATTATCATTTTCATGGTATAACTTGTGACAACTAGTTTCTCTGAAGAAATTTGATCTATTCTAGTTATGGTTTTCACATTCACAAGATTTTTTGAATGGAGTTTGCACCAATATCATCCATATGCTAAATAAGATGTCGAAGCTCTATACTGGTAATTATGACATATATTTAGACCCGTGTTGAACTGGAAGAGAACTAGATGAAACAGTACAGGTGGAGTAGGAACATACAACGCGAGTAAAGGAATATATTACATGATTCGGACATGGGTCTGCCAAACTAGCTCGCCAGGCACAAAGTTAGGAGAAAACTTTGGCAAAGATGGAGCATGTGGGTTCACAAAGAAGGGTTCAAGGACAAGGTTCTAGTTTTCCAATTCTGACCAAAGACTATGTCTTTTTGTTCATTGAATATTTAACCCAAATTCTAGCGTTGGTTTGTGTTTTACTTGAAAAAAGAGTGAAAGAGTGATCAAAGTTGGCAATTGGAAGTTTGTCCCAAATAGAGTGCCTATGCGCTAAGAAATAGATTTTGGGACCGAAACTCAATGCGTGAGTGCCATTGATAGCGTCGAGTTATCTCTCGCTTGGCACACTCAAGCACCACTAGCCTGGCGCGAGCAACAACCTTATTTGGAAAAGTTTTGTTTCCATTTTTTTGGCTCGTTTTTTATTTTATTTTCATCTAAAACATACACTTGGATTCTATTTATACTCCACAAAATTATTGGCTTTCATATGACTTTGTATGAAGTTTAGAGAGTTAGACAATATTGTAAACATAATATTATTGTATTTTTCTCTAATTAATAAATTCTTCATTCCTCTGCCAATTATTATTGTGTTCTTCTAATATTGTGAGTTGTGTCATATAATTTCATCCTTAAATTTTCCAACAAGTGGTATCAGAGCTTAATGCTCGATTTATTAGAAGTTTTTTGTTCTTGCGATGACAACCATAAAGTATGGTATTCTGCTTTTAAATCGGAGCACTAGATTCTTGTCATGGCATGTAAAGATGCAAGTAGTGCTCGCTCGATGGATTTGGTCAACGCTTTGTTGGGATTTGATAAGATACCATCAAATTGATCGATGGAAAATAAACAACGTAAGGATTGAAAGGCCATATCACAGATTCATCTTCATCTTTCAAATCATATTCTTCGGGACCTTTTGAATGAGAAAATCGTAGCTACGTTATGGTTGAAGTTGTAGCAATTGTGTATGACTAAGAGTCTAACTAGAAAATAGCATCTAAAACAACATTTGTATTCTCATCGTATGACACTACATCTTTAGAAAATCATCTTACCGTCTTTAAAGAAATTGTCGTTGATTTGGAGACATTGAATGCTAAGTATGATGAAGAGGATTTGGGTTTGCTTTTATTGTATTCGTTGACCACTTCATATATGTGGCTCAGAGACATGATATTATACAGTCGTGATATTCTCACCGTTGAAGAAGTATATGATACTTTGTTTTCAAAAGAGAAGATAAAGCATCTTGTTGGATCTGAGGCTAAAGGAGAAGGCCTTGTTCATGGTCGTTATAAGAGGGGCAGTTCGAAGTTTAACTTCAGATTTAAAATTTGTAACTATTGCAAGAAGAAATGGCACATAAAGAAGGATTACTCTATAAGTTGCAAAATAGAGAAAAATTGGCTGCGAATCAAAAGAGAAAGCAACATCTACTTTAGGTGGAGTAGGTATTGTAGAAAATTGCTACAATGACGGATAATTTTTGGTTATTTCTGACAACGACTCCAAATCTGACAAGATTAGATTCTTGATACAACTAGCACTTTTCATATGTGTTCCAATCAAGATTCATTCTCAACATATGAAGAAGTTTCGAAAGATATCGTAGTTATGGGAAACAACGCACCCTAAAAGATAGTTTGTATTGGAAGGGTCAGGCTTAAGATGTTGTATGAGACGGTTAAAACATTTGATGAGGTAAGATACGCTCCAGATTTGAAAAGAACACCTCTTTAAGTACTTTTGACTTAAAAGGATACATGTTCACTAGTAAAGGTGGAGATCTAAATGTTTGTAAATGTGCCAGTGTTATGTTGGAAGGGTAGGGAAGGTCCCAATTGTATGTCTTGCAAGGTTTTACAGAAACTTTAAGGATCAATCAACAGAGGTTTGCTACTTTGGTTGATATTCGGTTGGAACGGTACCATTGGAATTTGGTTTGGGGTCCATATTGAAGAATACAGCTCAGTCGAATTCAGAAGTTGTCGAATTCAGAAGTTATAGATAATGCCGTTTTGCCACTACCACCAACAGTGCTATCGTATTTAATTGCTAGGGATAGACTCGGAAGAGATATTAGGTCTCAACAAAGGTACGGGGGAAGCTGATTAGTTGCGTATGCTTTAAGTTTGGTTGAAAGTATTTAGTCTAGCAAAGAATCTTCTACAAAAATAAGTTTGTTGTTATGATTCTATTACATGATATGTTCTTGCCCTATTTGGTAATTTGTGAATTATTTGTGAATTTGTTGCTCGTGGTGATAATTTGAGCAACACTGGTACCCGAGATAATTTTGGATTTAGTTGATTGAGTTTGTCCGGTTGGATTTTGTGGAAAATGAGGAGAATATTGTTGGAATGTTTTTTAGAAATGAAGAGCTTCTGATTTATTTGTTGCAGTAAAATTTGTCTCCAGGTGGAGAATTTTTTGAAGTTTCGTTAATTGCATTGAAATTTGTGCCAAATTCCTGCGTTGGTTTGTATTTCAATTGAAAATGGATTAAAGACAGATCAAAGTTGGCAATTGAAAGTTTGGAGCAGTAACTGGGCGCTTGGCCTTCCAAACGAGGACGCCTAGGTGCTAGAAATGAATTTTGGAGCCGAAACTCAGTGCTTGAGCACCATTAGCATCGCCGGTTACTGCTCGCTTGGCACCAGTTACCACAGCCTTATTTGAAAAAGGTTTGTTTCCGTTTTTCAAACTCCTTTTTTAATCATTTTTCCATTTAAAATATATTCTTTTGGGCCATATATATATTTCATGAAATTCTTGGCTTTCATATGACTTTGTCTGAGTTTTAGAGAGTTAGACAATATTGTAAATACAATATTATTGTATTTCTTTCCATATTAATAAATTATTTGTTCCTCTGTCAATCGTTATTGTGTTCTTTTAGTGTTGTGGTTGATACTTCATATTGTGCCATATAATCTCGTCCTTAAATTTTCTAACATCACTCTATTATCAGACCTTATGGCTAAATGGCAATAAATGATTAAATCAAAGGCCAGAGTTTGGAACAAAACTTAAGGTCGTTCAAGTCATTGTTCTTTGCAAAGAATTTTCTGTTTGTGTTTAAAGATCTTATCTTAGATCCCTCTATTTCACGATCAAGAAGTAGCCCCGCTGAATTGAATTTTTGTTTTTATTTACCCTTCTGATATAGTCGAAATTCACCGAGTGTTAAAGCTCGAGCATGACCTTAAACTCTATCTTGAGCGCCATTACACGGTGTCCAGTGGTAATGCTCGA
>CAIGRN010005147.1:0-12482 GCA_903798345.1 Fraxinus anomala | reverse complement strand
TATAATTACGTATATGTGACTATTAATTACAAAACTGTAGCATTATTATACTTAATTAATAAATATTTTTAATTAATTAACTAAAACCTGATTTTTGCACTAGTCAAACTTAAAATCTGATTTTTAAATTGTGCATAATTAATCCCTTACTTTTCAACTCTTTTCTTATATCAATGGAAGACAGACAAAATGGATCAAAATTTGAGAGAAAAGAGGGATTAAAATGCACTTGGGCTGGGGACACACACATTAACCAAACATGGCACTTCTTTTTTGCTTCCTCAATGTATAAAAATGTCCTATATGTACTCATCCAATCATACTCTCTCTCATCTTTTGAGCCCATTTCATGTCATGTACAAAGATAATAAATTAACTTTGCATTTGATAAATTTAGAGTCAACTATATAATTTTTTTTTAAATACTCGAAAGGCATATACAATATAATAAATGCTTAAAAAGTACTTCTAGACCGGTCCAAACAAGCTCATAATTACTATAAGAATAAAACAAGTTTAACACAAATTGTCTTTAAAATGACCCACAAATAAAATTTTATTGGTTTCATAGGTTTGCTGATCCTGATTGGGACTCAATTAATTACAATGTCACTGAGGTTTATGCACAATATCGATGGGTATAATGTGAATGGGCCATTCCATTTGTTTATGAGTAGAACAATTATTTCCAACATATAAAACGTGTTTGCTCAACAAGAAAGAAAATAATGTATCTTGTAGAGGAATTTATATGTGGGTTATCAAGTTTTAATCATGTCGTCTGAAATACAATTGACGTCTAGTGGAAGAAGACTAAACTTTTTATGACGGTTCAATTCGATTTCGTTCTGAGTATATTATCAAATGGTTCTAATTTTGAAACCTAGAATCGGTCAGTTTCGGTTCCGATTCTAGATCCAAATTTGAGAATTGGAACCATTACAACAATTAAATCTGACACAGTTGGACTACAAAGAGAAGTTGAACACTAACCATTTGGGTTGTGTTTGGACCCCATGCTAAACTTGATCTATCCGACACATTTTTACTCTTTTGATCCACTTTTAATTCTATTTAGTCCAAATTTTTGTCTGATTATTACATGAACAACTATCAACAATGCAAACTAGGGGGCAGATAAGTTAAAACGAACAAGGAAACTAGTCAAATACTATGAGTGAATAGGCAATTTACTAGATAAACCACATTACACAGATCCAGATGAATAATTCCTCGAGTCACTTTTTTAATTGGACATAGACCCATAGCTTTCTAATATTAAAATCTTAGCCCTTAATTTAGCTTTTAGACCGTAATTAATTTATGGTCTCTTCGTTCTAAACTGATTTGATAATCGAACATATATTTTGGTCAAACGTTTATATTCAAGTTCATACAATCTAAACGTCGAGAAGCGTGGGCGTGTGCACGTACGCATGCTCGAAAGCATAGCTATGATCCCTAGACGCTATTGGAAAGCATAAAAAACTGGATGTAACATCATTTGTTTAAAAATATTGCTGAAAATGATGCATTCTTCATCGCCCTCTTAATGACGAAAAATAGAAATAGAAAAATGACTAGAAATATAAAACAGTAACATCATTTGTTCAAAAATTTTGCTGAAAATGATAGTTCCATGGCTTGTGCTATATTTGTCACTTTAAATACTCCACTATAAGATAATTTAAATTCCATACCCGTCACCAACTTCGCTGGTCTTTTTGACGAGCCCGAGCAGCTCGTGGCTCGTTTTTTACGAACCGACGAGCCGCTTGGCTCAGTTGCCACCTCTACATTAATCTAATGTCCACGGTGGGCATGTGTTATAATACCTACCGTGAACATGGCAACATTCGGTGTTGCCGCGTGCATCTGGTGTTGTCACGTGGCAACACCGAATATTGACATGCACACAGTGGACATTATAGCACATGCCCACCTTTGGCCATTAGATCATTTCTGATATTTTATATATTGAATTAAGATTAAAGAAGAAGAAGAATAAATAAATAAAATAATGTTGGCTATATTTCACATCAGGGCACTATTTTATAATTCAAAAAGAATCGCCTTTTTTAATTAATCATAGTTCAATTACCAAAACTAATGACAATTAACTCTATTTATAATATTGGGGTGTTGGATAGAAATGTGAAGTCTTACACCTAATGTTCACCTAAAAGTGAGATTATCATGCTTAATTAAGGTAGGGATTGGTAGAATTAGTTTGCACATTAATTCATTCACTAATATATGGATTAAACAATTAAATTAAACCAAGAAGATTATTAAAGTATTTAGTAAAATAAAATCCAATTAACTGCAATTAAATATTGGGAAAATTGCAGCTACATCATCAAACCTTTCATTTGTGCCACCGTAAATACTAAACATTTAAAAAAATCGCAGCTCAAGTCCAAAATGACGCTTTCCGTCAGTTTGACCATAAAAACCGTCAGTTAACTCCCAAAAGTAAAAATTTAATAATTTCTCCCAAATAAGTTAAGGGCATTTTAGACATAATATATTTCTTCTATTAAATAAAAATACAAAAAACAAAATCACAACCCACCACATCTCCTTCTTCCTTAACCACCATGCTACCTCAAACCAAAATTACTCCAACCAGCTGTCGACTGCCATTGCCACCGCCATCGCTGCCACCTAAATTTATAGGTTAGGTGACCTCCATCAAATCTTCCTCTCCAATCCACCTAATTGTTGCACTCTTCAACCAAAACGCTAGTTGGCAGCTCAACTTTGGAAGTGCATTTTTCGATGAAATTGGTCGGCAGCATTGACACCTTAGGGGCTTTAGATGATTCAAAATTCAATGGTGGTAGTGCCACTTGGTGGGTCCCGCTCGAAGTGGCCGAATTGTGGATTTTGGAATTCCCACTTATCGCAAGTTTGGTGCTCAAATTCGGTGGAATTTCTTCAACAATTGAATCAATCGTCTTCCTTCCCATTGTCGATTGGCTGGTCAAATTTGGTGGATTAAGGTTGTAGGACCCTTCAATTAAGGGTATGTTTGTCTCCCATTATTGGGAGAAAAATGAAGGAATAGTATTTTTTTGGAGAATGTGTAGTCGAAATTTAAAGTAATTTTATTGGTTTGTGTGTAGAATATTTTATTGGATGAATGTGTGGTGAAAATCTTACTATTGCAAACAATATTTTAGATTAATGGTAGACAAACAGGGGCTAAAATAGAGGAGCATCTGTGCATTGTTTTGGCCGGTGCTCGATTCCTAAGGAGCAGCCGTTGCATTATTTTGGCCAAAAACTATTTCATGAAGTTGGTCGTCGTGTGTAGGGGTAAATAGGTGGTGGCCAGCATCCATCAAATTGACCAAAGGTGGTGCATTTTGGAAGTAGGTCGTGTGCAACCTTTATTGAATTTTCATTATTTACTTCCCTAACCACCATGCTACCTAAAACCAAAATTACTCCAACCAACTGTCGACTGCCATTGCCATCACTGCCACCTAAATTTATAGGTTAGGTGACCTCTACCAAATCTTCCTCTCCAATCCACCTAATGGTCGCCCTCTTCAACCAAAACGCTAGTTGGCGGCTCAAACTTGGAAGTGCATTTTTCGATGAAATTGGCCGGCAGCATTGACACCATAGGGGCTTTAGATGATTCAAAATTCAACGGTGGTGGTGCCATGTGGTGTGTCCCGCTTGAAGTGGCCGAATTGTGGATTTTGGAATTCGCACCTATCGCGAGTTTGGTGCTCAAATTCGGTGGAATTTCTTCAACAATTGAATCAATTGGCTTCCTTCCCATTGTCGAAGGCTAGTCGAATTTGGTGGATTAAGGTCGTGGGACCCTTCAATTAAAATAGAGGAGCATCTGTGCATTGTTTTGGCCGGTGCTCGATTCCTAAGGAGCAGCTGTTGCATTATTTTGGCCAAAAACTGTTTCATGAAGTTGGTCGTCGTGTGTAGGGGTAAATAGGTGGTGGTCAGCAACCATCAAATTGACCGAAGCTAGTGCATTTTGGAAGTAGGCCGTGTGCAACCCTTGATGAATTTTCATTATTTACTTCATCAATTAGTAATGTTTGTGTGGATAGTTTGTTAGAGCGTGTTGAGAGGGTTAAACCGTCGGCATGAGGGGCATATTTCGATGGCTTAGGCGGTGAGTTGAGGATGGTTTGAAGGTGGTGAAGGGGTGGGGGAAAAAGGAGATGGGGGTGGGTTATGATTTTTTTTTTAAAATTAATCGGAGAAATGTATTATGTTCAAAATGCTCTTAGCTTATTTGGGAGAAATTATTAAAATTTTAATTTTGGAAAATAAACTGGAAACCGCCATTTTGGACTTGAGCTGCGAATTTTTTTAAGGTTTGATACTTACTGTGGCATAAATGAAATGTTTGGGTAAAATTTGCTACTAAATGAAATATTTGATATCGTAGCTACAATTTTCCCTTAAATATTTGTTCCTATCGCGATGAAGAAATCGAGTATGAATCTTTCATAACAATTTTAATTATGTAATTATTATAAATATTTAATATTTTTTAGCCCTATAATTCTTTTTAAATATAATTTATAGAGATAAAAATGTTATAAATTTTTTTATTACTTTCGATGTTTATGTTTCATTTATCAATATGTATAACAATTTAAGCACCCGTTTTGTAGAAATTAAAATCTAGATTTTTATCAAAATCAAAGTTAACAATTAATTATAATAACATATTTTATGGGACCTACAACTTTTCAATAATACATTTCATCAATATTATCAAAATATGCTAAAAATATGATTTTAATCCCTACCAAACAGGACTAAATGAATGTTAATTTTAGTTATCACGTGGGGAAAAGGAAAGAAAAAGAAAAACAGAGGGCTAATTTTTATTTACTTTTTTTTTTCTTGGCTTATCCAAACAAAAATCAAATTGAAGACTTCTATTTTTAGATTTTTTGTGTTTATGGATGCACAATGCATGTCATTGGAATAGGATGGCCACCTATAACCTATGAAATATGGTTAAAACCAAAACATAATTAATTAAGGAGCGGGTAAATTATTGTTTGGTAATTAATTAAATAAACATTATAGTTGCTTCGCGAGAACATTGGAAGTCCTTTGCAATAGGATTATGTAAAAAGAGGTGCATGTTAATTTTGATTTACTTTTTTTGTAGTTCAACGAGTTCTATCAATTCATTCTTGTTAAATGAGGTTTCTTTATTCTATACAATATCCCATATTAAAAGATCAACTCTGTTAAAGAAAATTATCAAAACTCTTATACTTTGATTTATATTTAAATGATTAAGAATTATCTCTTAACATGCTTCCACAAAATGATGCCTCATTTGAGCAGATGCCATTTGAAATTTGTGTATTCCTTTGAATCTTAATATGATCAAATTGCTTTTTTCAAACTAATAAATTCTAAAAACATATCAAGATTTGATATTTAATTTTAAAATATCAGTCTTATTAAGAGGAGCAACGGAAACAGTTATTTGTTGGTTTATACTTAAAAATTCAATCAATATGTGATTCCCTTTAAATGACCCTGCAGGATAATGACTCATTTAAGCAGATCAATAGTGAAATTCGTGTTCTCATGTTGTGTCAATCGGATCGAATTTCTCTTATGAGCGTAGTGTGTTCTGATAATATATTTATTAGGGTATCTCAAAATATCAACCTTATTAGAAGTAACCAAAACCCTTTTATCTAGATTTATATTTTGATATTTAACAAAGATGAGGTTTTTCTCTTAACATAAAACACAGGTAACAATTACTTACAATTCATTTGACAAATTTATAAATCATTTATAAATTAGTCAAACTTCTTTTTTAACTACATACTTTAATAAATTCACAAAATCATACATTTATTTATGACTTATAAATATATATATACATATATATATATATATATATATATATATATATATAAATGCTTCATAAATTCTTTTCTAATGGATGCTTGAATGATTCTCCTCTTAATTTATTATTATCGATAGGTGCCACTTTCTTCTATTGACTTTCATTATCGTAGTTCATACAAGAACAACAATCTTTTGTGTATTAAAAAAAAAATTTAGAGGACATCATAGCAATTTTTTGTCTTCTTGTGCTCACAGGTGCGTGAACTACAGATGATTATACCACTTTCTTTCAAATAAAAAATAAATTGCATCTCATTTACAGTGTCTAGAGTATATATTTTTCAGTGGCATCCGACTAATTTTTTTAGGACTAAACTATAAGCTTAACAACGTACGAACTACGATAAAAGCATGTAATGAAAGAACAATTGAGGGCATTTGGCACACAAAATGCAACAACTATAGTTTATGTTCCTTGTGAAGGAAGTATTGGAAAATCCAATTAATTATGGTCAAGGGTGTTTTCAACCCCCATTAGATAATTGTTTACTATGTCCAATTAATTATAGTCCTAGTATTGATTTTAGATACTTGAGGTTATGCCTTCTACTCGAAGTGTCTTAACATTTTTATGTTTTGAAATTGAGAATCATGGAATTTGTATGTTGAATTTATATCCGTAAAAAAGTTTAAAATTTCTAAAAAGATCATCTCACGTGCAGACTCGAGTTAATCTTCTTTTGTCAAATGTTGAACTCGAATGGACCATATGTATAACCATATCGAATCATTTAGGCCTTGTTTGATTTCTATTTTTTTTTTTTTGAAATATATTTTTCTTTCTCTTCTTTTTTATCACACATTTTTTCAATAAAATAATATTATATGCAAATTTCAAAATTTTTCTTAATTTTTAACCACTCATTTTCCATCAAATTATTATTCCAACATGCATTCTTTGCAAAAAATTCACTATCAACCAGGCTCTTAATTTAAAAGTTCAATATTTATTTCTTGAGCTCTTTGACTTCTTCAATATCAACTATGCCTATGTTAGGCTTTCATTTTTTTTTAAAATTCATTTTCAATCACACATTCTCTTATAAAATAATTTACATGTAAATCGAAAATTTTTCTTTGTTTTTTAACCACATATTCTCCAAAAATTCACTATTCCAAAATATTTTTTTTAAAATAAAAATTTGGATTAAACTGGGGCTATATATCTCTATAAAATATGAGTGACTTATACTCAAAATATTGCCCCCTATCAATTCCCAATAAAGCATTACAATAATATATTAAATGATTGCAATACTATTATTATGCATATTTCAATTGCAATTGCTTTCGCGATAAGGTTTTTCTAAATCCTAGTTTGATGTTATTTTTTGAAGTGATTTTGTGAAAAAATGATTTTTGAGAAGAATGTGTGGCTGAAAAGTAAGAAAAAAAAATTATAAACTCACGTGTAAAATTAATTTATTAAAAAATGTGATTGAAATGAGCCTAAAAAAATTAATTCCGAAAACATTAAAATAAAAAAGGGCAAAATGTAAAATTATGGGAGATGCTAAACCACCCAGCAAGGTCAAAAAAAAAAAAAAAAAAAAATCATCAATAATCCCAATGGTACCACCCCAATTGAAATTTTCTCACTTTTCCAACTTCACTTAATCTCCCAATTACTAAATGGACTTTGATCATTTTGTGTGATGATTCTTGCAGCACTTTAAGTAATACCTTTCATAGGTTCTTTTCTTGATTAAAACTCTACCATCACTTCCAAAATTGAAACAACAATTTTAAGTTTCTATCAAGTTCTCAAATCACAACATTTAAAACAAGACAATAATTGGAAATCATAGTCCTCACGATCATTTTAGAGTGCAAAATCATACAAGATTCGATAAAATAATAGACTAACATAAAACATTACGGTTCTCTAGATAACATATAAAACACTCTATTAAAGTTCTAACACTTATTTAAAAATGACTAAAGCTATTCTTCTTTTTATTGTTTACACTCATTAGTAGATGTACAATATCATACACGTTTGAGCACCAACTCTAATGGTTATAACATAGCGAAATTTCTTGTCGCATTACTAGGAATATGGACGAATGGTTTAGTGATTGCCCCTCAACCTGTGACATAGACTTGGTAAAATTGATTCATCGTAAAGATTTGAAAAAGCAATTGTTGGAATGAAAGACTCAATGTACTTTAACAACAATTTCACATGACAACCTTAGTCAAATTGATAGGATAGGTGGTAATTTTATGAATTGACTCTTATTTGGTATCCATATACCGAATTGGAGCTTATTGGTTCGATTTTTATATTTATACATACATTTTTATTTTTTTATATTAAAAAGTGTCACAGAATACAAAATAAATAAATTTTAAAAAATAATTGAATTTGACAAAATAATAATAATAATAAATCCAATTCGCACAACCTTTTGACTTTTAATGACAGGGAATTGGTAACAGAAAATGTAAGACCCAAAGCAACATCTGCATTCATAGATTAATAATTGCAAGTTTCTTGATAAGTGAATGAAATAAGAATAATTGAATGAAAGTGAGTTTGTGCAAGAAGCGTATTACGGACGCAAAAACACACTTCGATTTTTTCACATGCATTTGAAAAACACTAATAGTTAGTTATTATTGCATATGATATATAGCCCTCTTTGCTGCCCATTATTTAAAAATAATAATAATGAAAGAAACAAAGAAAAGGAAGAGTTTTGAATAATGTTTCTGGAATGGAAGAATGTGTAGTTAAAAAGTAGAGAAAATTCTGAATTTATGTGCAAATATTTTATTTTGTGAATGTAGTTAAAAATGATCCGTCGCAAAAAGAATTTTAAAATAATGGGCACCAAACATGGGCTATCCCCCATTCGACAACCATTAAAATGCGGTTAAATTCATCAATGACCATCTAATTTTATACTTAGTGTCAGTATGATCACCCAATTTGATTTTGTTTTACCATTGTCACCCAACTTTATACTTAATATCATCATGATCATCCAGATTTATTTTATTTCACAATGGTCACCCATCATGATCATCCAGATTTATTTTATTTCACAATGGTCACCCAATATCATTTTATCATGACCATCCAATTTTATATAATGTTTTACCATGACCACCTAACTTCTTTTCACCATTATATATATATATATATATATATATATATATAAAATAAATTTTAAACAAACAAAAATAAAATAAAATAAAAACTTATTTTTTAAAAAATAAAGCAAATTAAAAACTTTACTTAAAATAATAAAATCAAATAAAAACTTATTAAAAAAAGGTTTTTAAATTAAAATAAAAACTTATTTTTAAAAAAGAGGTTACTTAGACAAATAAAATCAAATAAGAAGTTATTTACAAAGACTTTCCTTACAAAATAAAATAAAATTAAAACTTATTTTTTTAAAAAAATTTAAAATAAAATAAAATCTTATTTAAAAAAAAGTTACTTAGAAAAATAAAATAAAAACTTATTTAAAAAACCCTTTAAAAAAAAACTTTTATTTTTATTTTTTAAAATTTTTTTATATACATAATGCAAAATTATCATTTTATCCCTTTTAAAATTAGTGAAAATTGTAAAAAGAAATTGAGTGGTCGTGATGAAACATTATATGAAATTGAGAGGTCACGATAAAATAAAATCGAATTTGGTGGTCATGATGACATTAAGTATAAAGTGGGTAGCCATTGGTGAGTTTAACCCATTAAAATGAGTTTTTTTTTTTTTTTTTTTAATTGAGAAATGAGTTTTGGAACAATGAATTCTTCGAGAATTTGTGGTTAAGAAGTACGAAAAAAATTTAAATTTATGTGTAAAATATTTTGTTATGATTATGTGTGGTTGAAATTGAGTATAAGAAAAAATTCATTTTAATGATTATCAAACCAGGCATAGTCACGGATGTATTGATGAATCTTTACTGTTTTAGAAAATTAACTAGAATTTTGTTTTTACTTTTTTTTTTTTTTTAATGGAAAAAGGGAAAATCTATTTGGCTTCGTAAGACGCTCAAGTCAACCCAATCCAACTGGGCTAGCTCGACTTGCCAATTTTTTTTAAACAATATAATTTTCTAATGATATTACCTATAAGTAGTATCATATCTAAATTTGATTCGTACTACAACTTTTTCATTTTATTGACAAAGGATTCGAGCATAAAGAAGTTTATCAAATAATTTCACGACAATTATTTGCTTTTCATATGAAAATTCTAAATGAATATCTAAAATCGAACTAATATTTTCTTCTTACTCGTTTGAGCCAACTTCTCCTAATCGATTATGCTATAATTATGACATTCATATGATTCAATATTTTCAAGTCTTTTTCTTGTTCCCATTAAGACAATTTTAGATTCTCCGAATTCGGAGGAAATTTGGCAAACCCAAACTTGACCCACCCGATTAGTTGAGTTGGGGCGATTTTGCAATATGGGTTATAAACTTCTACTTAGTAATTTATAACTAATTTGACCTTTTAAATATTTATTAACGTTTTGGTAAGCCATACATACAAATAATATTAAATTTAGTAAGTTATTTTCACGTCTTATTCTTCCAATAAAATATTTTTATGATATACTTAACTAATTATAGCATAGATGACGATGACATTCTTATATTTCTTGTACAAAACACAGTCACGATTTAGGCAAATTCTCCGAGTTGGAAAATTGACAAAAACCAAACACGATACACCCGATTAGTCGGGCCGATTTTTGAACTAATATGGAGTAACCATATTCCTCGCGGGACCCACAATGGAATCTTACACTTTTTGGGTGTCACAGAAGTAAAAAGTTATTATTTGTCAAGTTAAAAAATGAATTATACATTAAATTTGATATTTCAATTATTTAAAATTTATGTAATTAATTGTTTAAAGTGATGTTAAAATTAATGTATAAAAAATGTCAAATTGGACGTACATATAACAAAATTGTTGAAAAATATGCCTGCGTGTCCACTGACGTTGCCAACTGACCCTATTATATTCTTTATGATTATTTTATACACTTATATTACTGAAAATTCACTTTTTCCTTGCTTACTGTTACAAAAATATTTTTTTCGACCAAAAAAATAAAAATTCTTATGCCGCTGTTTGGTGTAGTTAAAAATTATTATTTTTTACTAAATTTTAATAAAAGTTGATAAATTGTATTGTTGAAAAATTATGAATATCATAAAATATATTATTCAAATTAATAATTATTTTAATTTTAATTCATATCAAGCATGATCATACATTTTCTTCTCACAATAAAGGAGTTATAATTTGAAAACTTATTTTTTTAAAAAATATTTTTTGGACCGTAGCATAGGGATACAAAAAATGGAAAATTACAGCTAAGATACCAAACATTTTATTTAGTAGCAGATATTGTTTAATTTTTTATTTGTGTCATCCACAATATCAAACCTTTAAAAAATTTATGTCTGGAGTCCAGATGGATGGTTTTCATCCATTTGATTGTTAGTTGACCATTTTTAAAAAAATTGACTAATGTATAAAATGGTAAAATAGTAAATTTACAATTTTAATATAAAATACATTATAATAATAATTAAATAAAAATAAAAACAAAAACCAAACTCAACAGTTACCACCCCAAAACTAAAACCAAAACAAACAGTCGCCACTCGCCGGCCATCGCCACCGTCACCATCACCATCGACCGCCTCTTCCAAAAGAATCTTGAGATTCGCCACCATTTCCTACCAATTCCACCGCCATGGCCACCATTAATGATTATTGCTGCCGGCCAAAGCTCCCACAAATTATCGTGAATGGTGGCCATGGGAAATACAAAAACATATGGAAACTTTAGATTTGGCCAAAATTTTGAAACTCAAATCAAACCACAAAATAGCACCTACTGCCATTTGAGAAAAAAAAATATAATAAACATTAATTTTTAACTATTCGAGAGTGTAATGTAGAAATTTCAGATTGTACTGTGTGCGAAGTGGAGGAGGTCGGACAATTGGAACTCAACGGAGGGTTTATAATTGGACGGAAGGTGACTGGCAAGAAGCAGGTGAGTAAGCCGTCGTATAATGAGATCCAAGAGCAAATTTCCATGGCCTCGATAGAAACACCAATTCCAAAAGCTGAAAGGGTGGTGGTGCCACCATCTGAATCCCCAGGTCCGGAGCCTGTAAAGGCCGAGCTGTCACGTGAGAAGTCTCGGCCCCAGAACCCAAAAAGTGGAGCCTCCACCTGAGGTGAAAACTCCGATAACTCCACCATATACTGATTACTTTACTTTGGCTGATGTGGTGGAAATGGCGACGGTGTTGATGGATCGATTTTGGGGGCTGGGGCTGGAAGGTGAAAGGTTGGAGAAGAAGTGATGGCCTACTCAGCCATGTTTGTCTCCCATTTTTTTTAAATTATTTTTTACGTACTTATTTTCAATCATATATCCACACAAATATTCTACGCGTAAATTTAAAATTTTTCTCTATTTTAAACTATAAATTCTTAAAAAATTCATTATTAAAAATTATTTTTTAAAAAAAAAAGATAATGGCCACCAA
>CAIGRN010005145.1:0-15012 GCA_903798345.1 Fraxinus anomala | reverse complement strand
TCAATTACAACTTAATAAATTGTGAGTCACAGTCATAGTCACAATTTTTAGGTCACATATTATTTATTTATCAAAAATTAACCAATTATTGGTCATAGATCACAATCAACCAAATAATTGGTCACGGACACCCACTCCATCTCATCACACGACCACCCCCACCCCACTAAAGCCAACCACGACCACAGCACACAACACCGCTGTCAAACACCATCATTGCACAACACTTTTAACTACCACATCAACACTGCCTCCAATAGCACCATCGCTACCGTCGCCATCAGAACCACCACTACCACCTTAAGCAAATCAACACCACAGCCAACTCGCCACCAGAACCACTACCACCACCATTACAAACAAATCACACATGGCAGAAAAATACTAGCACCACTACGTCACGCCAGATCCACCACCTTGCCTTCACAGCACAACTACCAAATAGAGATCCACCATCAGCAGTCGATCTACCACCACCAAATCAGGGCGTAGATCACACCATTGCCACAATTAAATCCATCACCACCAACTCTAGATCCACCATCAACAGCCCGATCCACCATCGCCACTAAAACCACCCAAACATTACCTCCACCGCACCACACGGCACAACTCCACACACGACATATTAACGGCACCACACCACTTACCCGACCGCCACACTGCACCGCACACCTCCACCCCCACCTCCACCACACCAAAGTATATCACTGCACATAGCACCCAATCTCCGTTCCTACATCCGCACTGCACACCTCCACCACCGAACCGTCAATTACCACCACTAAAAAAAAAGGGGAGAAGGATGGATCTGCACCGTGTGGTGATGAGCGAAGCGAATCTACATTGACGCGATGAGCGCAGCAACATCGCCGGTAGATATGAGAGGCGTTGCCGATGAAGGTTGGTAGAGAGAAAGAAGAGAGAAGGCGAAGAAGACGGGGAGAGAGAGAGAGAGAGAGAGAGAGTGTGTGTGTGTGGAAATGGTTTCTAGGGTTTGGGATGAAAATTGTATAATTAATATTTAAAATTTAAAAATGAAATATCTGATTTTTGAAAAGTGAAACTTCCTACCTGATTTTTGAAAATTGATATTGAAAAGTAGGATTTTGCGTAATTTTCCCTTTTATAAAAGTGTTTCTTCTAATTAGAATAATTTTTTAAGGAAGTTGGTCCAATATGATTTCCTCTAAAAGCATTTCTCGAATAGAAAAATCTTTTAGAAATTAATTTCAAAATAAAAATTAAGATAGCTTCCTTGTGAAACTTTTTATACAAAAAATAGATACAATAACAGAAGATAATGACAAACGGGCCATAATCTCTTTTCTCTTGTTTGATAAAACTTGTTTTCGATTTTAGACTGGTCCAATTTCATTTTTAATTATACATTTCACGGAATCCATCAGCTTGCAATTTTAAAAAACGTTGTCCAACATAAGCTTAACTTTTCACTCAATTGTTCTTTTTTAAATCTTTCTCGAGACATATTAGAATGTCACGTATGATACATTCGAAAGAAAGTGAAAAAGTTATAGTACTCGTGGTCTACATAAGAATTTCTATTGTAGAAGAATAGGCATCGATTATGTCTCTCAAAGGAGTTCAAATGTGTTGAATTTGTGGTCTCTTCTATATATTCTTTTTTTATGTTTGACATATCTTCCATATGCTTCAAAGATATGTTGTGTCAATGTGTCAAAAAATATATAATTAGGACAAGAAGTTTGGATCAACATATCTCAACTCAATTTTCGAACATTCACCTTCTATTCGAAGAAACAACTCTCTCTCTCTCTCTCCCGCTTGTATACTATAATCTATATCAATACTAATAACCGACGATGGCAGAAAATTAGGATTCTTGACTCCGGATAGTCAAGACCACACAAAATAAAGACACCCCAACTCCCAAAATCACAATGTGAGGGTGTAAAATTTATCAAAATCCTTGGACCCTTTTCGCCATGTATTCCATTGGTACCCATTAAAACACAGTACTATTTTCATTTTCTCAAAAAGTAAAAATAAAAAATCAAGTTGAGAGAGAGAGAGAGAGAGAGTGAGTGTGTGTACGCGACAAACACAGGCGAAGTTTTGAGAGATAATTGGCGGTAGTGGCGTAGAGCATACTTCACGTGGCTCACTATCTTTCCTTTTACTTTGTTACTTGAAGTTTTCTTGTTTCATTTTCTTGGTTGTTTGATTGGGAAGAAAGGGAAATGAAATGAAAATTGAAAGACATCTATCTAATCAAGGGAAAAGAAGTGGGAAAATTAATTTAAAGGGAAAAGAAAATACCGTAAATGAAAGACGTTTTACAATTGATCCAACTACAAGAAGTCGAGGAAGTAATTGTAAAAAAATGGACGATTATGGGCTATAGAGTTCTTTGACGAGACGCAAAACGGCAAGTGTCAACATTTACCCCTTTAAAAAATGTTACAAATATCCAACAAGACTAGAGGAGAAATAGAAACTCGGTATTTTTTTTGAGTAAAGTTGTTAATATAAAGAAATATTGTCACTTTAACTAAGTATCAATGTTTAATAGATCAAAGAAATATATAAAAACCGACTCGATAGTAAAGAAGAAGAAAGTGAACCGGGTTTTCTTTATGTAAAAATAAAAAAGAAAAGAAAATAGGTGAAATGGTATGGAAAAAAAAAAGGGAATGAGACTGAAAATAGAAGGAAACAGTTTTGACAGATTGATGTTAGGTTTCCCATAAATAATGTTCGTAGGTGGCACGACAAAGCATAGCATTGGATGACAAATTGAAAAGATGATTTATACTAATTTTTTAAACAATCACGCATGAAGTATATTATGGCCGGTCATTATCTCATTTGACAGTAAAAAAATTGTTTTTTATTTACTTATTTCTTGACAACATATCAAGTGTTAGCATGAGTGTAAGCATGCAAGTAGCATAATCTTTTTTTAAATTGTTTTTGAAAAAATTTTGTGCATTTTTTTTTTCATTGGAATCTTAGGGCCATACAGCAGCGTAACGTGTACGTGCAGTTGACTCTCTATTTGGATTTGGAACCCAATATGGATTGGAAATGCCAACCTATCTAATATAAATATAACTAATTTCGAAATACTAAAAAGGAAAGTTAGGTTTGAGAGATGTTTCTATGTTTGGAATCGACTAGATACACCCGATTCACGTGAAAACAATTCATGCTACTGTAGTCGAACATATAGCGTTTATAATCAGTTTAGTTGATTGTAATTACGAAGGATATGATTGTACTAATTATAGTGGTGTCAAGATGAATATGGTTGCTCGGTCTTTGAGACGTGGCACTTCAGCAAGCATGCCTGTGAACAGGCTGCATAGGCAAATAAAAAGAAATAAATATCGGTTCATGTCAACCTGATGAACCTTGGAATATACATTAAGGATGAAACTGACCCCTAAGAATACTTGACCTAAGCTTGAACATATCAAATAGAGTTCAAATATAATGCAATAAAAAGATCGAATTTGCGAAAAACTAGGTTTATTTAAGAGAAAACAAAAGGTATCACGTACCATCGGTCTCTACGTTATTTCAAATTTTGTTTGCAATGTTGGAAATAAAAAGGGGCATCGTCTAGCTTTATTTTCAATGGCTTGTTTAGTTAGCTTTTGCTAGATAAGACTGAATATGACAACTCACGAAACGTCTATACTTCTTAGTATTATGCAGTAATGTCCGATCCAATATATGAACAAATCCTAAATGTTTGTAGTAATTAAGACAGTACCTAATTAAAATCAAACTTGCCCTCAAATTTTATCCTCTTTTCAAATGAACATCATGGATTCATGGCTCAATCTATCAAATGGAGTTCATATATGCCATCAACTCAAATACATAACCAACAATATATTAGTCAGAATTCACTTCACTATCTCTCTACCAAATATTGTACGACAGACTAGACTAGAATGACAATAAAAATGCTTAACAAAGTGTTTGAATGTATATACACGCAGCTTGCCCCATCTATAACCATGGACCATCTTGAATCTCTCATCGGGGGGAAATGGTATAGAATGCATGCTGTCGGATTTCACATCAAAGGGTACACTGTGTGATCCAAGTGATAGAAAATTATACCTGGGCTTCATTTGAATCGATAACACAGTATGAAATCTTCATTTTAATCATCGTGGGTTACATTAGACCTTTGCAACTGTAGCACAATAACAAAAAACGAGTTAGTATACTCACCCAATTGCAAATACAATGTGGTGCCAAGCAAGTTAATCTGAATGTTGAAAGAAACCTTGTCTTCTGAATCCAATAATGCAAAAGAAATGCTTCTTTGCTTCCGAAAATTTCTTTATTTTTGACTCAGAGATATTTTGATCTCATTGTTTAAGGAAATCTTTCCCACCTCACGTGAGCAAAGATTATGCCTTAAACATCAATTGTGAGGCTTATTCCTCGATCTGCTGAGGCTTAAGCCTCAAGGCTGTGCTTCATGGCAACAAAGGCGTTCACCCATTTTTCGTGACTTTTATAAGCATTTTATTATTAGCTTTAGCCTTCAAAGTTATGACCTAAAATGTTTTACTGGTAATTATTATTTTCTATTTCTACCATTACATGGAAGTGAAAGACAGAGGAGAAGATACCATTGCAAGTAGAGGATGATGACGCGGAAGAGAAGAAATTGATAGGAATGAGGAGAATGATATGGAATTAAATGTCTACGGTTCTTTTAAAGATCCCATTAGTAGTAATGATAAAGGAGACTTCTGGGTTATTTCTCCTCCTAGTAGTTGATTACAAAACATGATTACTAGTTTACAAAATTAATATTTGCTACTTTATTGATCCATTATATGTTTATTTGTAAGTTAGATTATTTATTTTATTAATTTGTTTTATAGTAGATATTTTTAAGATGATTGATTATTATTTGTGGACATTATTTTTGTATTTTTATATCGATTGTGTTACATGTATATCACAACTTACAGATATGTTTATAACACATGATTTGATTGGGTCAAAATCTCATCAACCAAATTTAAAAAAAAAAAAGCACCCATTTTTTGACACAACATCCATCAGTAAAAGATTATATAAATAATGATATACAATAAGCATTTTCCTTTTTATATTCTTTTAAATTATTTATTAGTTTGACTTGAGGTTTACACCTCGCTTCATAGAGGTAAAATGCCCTAGTACTCAATTTATACGTTTTAAACCTTGCTTAATTTCGTTTTCCTAGTTCTTTTTTTTGGAGGCGCTATCAAATGCAAACTTTAAAATGTACAAAATCAAGATAAATGAATGCACGTAACAAGCTCTAATAAGTGGCTGTCATATCCTATTGAGTAAAATGATATAAGGAGGCATTCGGCGAGATTCTTTGAGCTTCCTCTCTTAACCTATACCATTTAATATTCAGCCTAGTAAAACTCTATCCTTCACATACTCCTATATTAGATTTAAATGTAAAGCTCAGAAAACAGATTAACTTGGTGACAATACATCAAATAATACTAATTAATCAAATTAAAAATGCAGGTGCCAAAAAAAAAAATGCTACTTACACTATGAAATCTGAGGCTCAAATGAGAAGAGACTCCTTTGTGTATCAGTTGGATTCGTCAACCATCTACAGTATAAACAAGCCGCTCCAACCACTGATAGAAGTGAGAGCATTGCCAGAAATCCAAAACCTGAATTATCATTTGCAATTATTGCAACCCCGAGCATTACTGACTCTGCCAAACTCGCAACTGAAACCTCTGTCGCCCCAATCAGATTTGCTTTTGATGGTGGGATCCCGGTTTGTAAAATTTGTGCTCCTACAACATCATATGACATATGTCCCAATCTAGATAATACCTGTTAATAGAAAAATATGTTACACTTCGAATGCTAAAATAACTGGAAAATAAAATGAACTTGACTATAGAATGTGGTATCAGAGAATTAGCCATCAATAAGAACTATTTTAGAGAAAAACAGTAAACAAAAAGTTTCTGATTGATTACGTTAGGAAATTGGATTTAGAAAATACTTATTCACATCATCTTATGCATTGGTAGATTTCAAAACCAACGAGAGATGAAAAAAGATTGTGGTTAAAAACAGTTGGTCACTCAACTTTCAGCAAAGTTTCATACAAGCCACTCAACTTATTTTGTTTTAATACGAGCACTCAAGTTCTCTTTCTGTTTACGATCCATCCATAATACTAACAGTTTCTTATGTAGCAGAAAGAATATATGACATGTCAGTTAATACACTGAGTTGGATAGCCACTTGTGCAAAAGACGGGAAAAATGAGTAAAAGAAAAGAAAAAGAAGGGAAAAAACCAAAAAAAAGAAAATATTTAAACAAAATTCTACTTTCAATTAAATCACTTTATTATGATCCATCCATAAAACTAATTGTTCTGCTTATGTTGCAGAAGAATATATGATGTGTCCGCTAATACACTGAGTTGGATGGCCATTTCAAAAGACAGAGAACAAAGGGCAAAAAGAAAAGAAAAGGAAGGTAAAAAACTAAAAGAGAAAATATTATTTTTAATAAAATTCAACAGAATATTACTATTTAAATAGAAATACCCAAACACATTTCTGTTCTTAAGTTGTCGTGACACGAGTGACCATCCGACCTCAAAATAAAAAAAGAAAAGAAACATTTAATTAAACTATAAATCACTTGGATTCTAATCAAAACTACTATAAATATGTATTTTCATATTATAGATGAAAAGATGGAATGAACTCACAATTAAACACAAGAATAATTGAAGTGGAATCTGCTGAGAAAGAGATCCGCTCCAGTACACAGCAACTGCAACAGTAAGGAGCGAAGCCTGTAATATCAGGCCAGCTGCTCCAGCCTGGCATAAGATTTAATTAAGATTAGGTCAAGAAAGTTTATCATAATAAAAAACCATTGAGATCAAAACCACACGATATGCATGCACAGGGAGAACCTTTAGAATGCCAAATCTCTTGACCATCTTTGCAGATACAAATGTTGCTGCAACTCCCATAAAAGCACATAATCCACTAAAGCCTCCAATAATAGAAGGTTTTAAACCTGCAACAATATCAATTGAATTGCCAAATCTCTTGACCATCTTTGCAGATACAAATGTTGCTGCAACTCCCATAAAAGCACATAATCCACTCAAGCCTCCAATAATAGAAGGTTTGAAACCTGCAACAATATCAATTGAATCCATGTAGAAAAATTCAAATCAGCATCAGAAAGGAAAATATCTCTCCATTCAGTTGCAAACTTTACTGGAAGGATAGAAAAAATGTGAAAGAAGAAAATAACAGAAATTGCATAAAGAAAAAAAAAAATCAGATCAGAGCACGCCAACCTTATTCCATTGTACAGCAATATATTATCTTGCATAGGCGAAGCACTGACTAAATTATTCCCGTGATTCTAGGGATCTATTGTAAGACACGCAACTTTTTTCCACCGCACATATTCAGTTATTTTCTTTTTGAAGCTGATAACATATAGTTCTTCAAAGTACAGAGGAAGCGGAAAGGAAAAGCATTGACTCAATTATACCAGTTGCAGATCTATATGGAATCGAGATTCAACACCACTTCTTCGTTCCAATCGACAGAGATGGAACTACCTGATTCTTTAATTAGAACTAGTCTAGAAATTTTCCTTTTCAAAAATGTTCATGACACAAAAAATGTTTTTATATAAACATTTGAAAACATAACTAGCTTATTCGGCCCAGACATGGTCATGAAACAAAAATGTTAAATGCTCTCCACCTTCAGCTTCTTGCCTTTAACTCTGTGAAACAGTGCACAGGCTGGAAGAGGCGAAAAGTGGAGTGCTTGTAACATCTGCTAACTAAATGATTTCCTCCTACAATTCCCATCTAGAGACAAATCACAACATATTTTACTTGAGATTTATATTTTATCTCTGAGCTCATTCTAGAGATTTTGCCCTCTCTTTTATTTTTGATCCTTGATTATATTCTGGATTAATTCAACAAGCTATTCACAAGGATGGACACATCACGTGGTAAATAAACTGTGCAACTTTCACTCCCAATACTCAGTGAATAATTAAGATTTATGTTTTGGCACATACTTGTGTTTATCACGATGCTTCATACCAACACTCACAGTTATCACAACTCTTGGTAACATAAATTTAACATTAGAGACCAAGGTCAACATGTCATGCACCATTAAATAGGGTCTAAATTCACATGATAACGAATGTGATCAAGGAAGTTGTGCAAGCTAAGAGTCCAGACAATACCGTGCTGTGTCAAGAATGCTGTCATCAAACCACCAGGAGCGAGGACAACATTGAAGTAGAGTAACACATAAGCAAGGCTGGCTGGCAGAACCGGCTGCTGCATGTATTCGAACCACCCATTCTTGATAGCTTCTATACTCATGCCCACTATATATGAGAAAGATGGAATCAGTGCATAAACCAAGGGAAATTTCCAGCTCAGGAGGAACAGAGACCAGCATATTAACCTATATTCTGAGCATCTGCGACAGATTCAGCAAAGGAACTACTGCAACTGGTTTGCAAACATTTTGCACGGTCCAAGACTCCAGAAGAAAGTTTGTTGGTCAGCCATGTGAGAACAACCTAAGTCATGCAGTTAGAATATTAGAAATTAACGAAGTTGCTCAAAGAGCATCCACAATATCATGAGGCCAGATACTACCACAACAGGCAGTGCCCATATCATCAAACTTGCAGCGAGCTTTAAGCACATCACTGGTTCATGTTTAGATAAGAAAATGCCAAATAGTGATGCTCCCGCAATCTGCATTCTACAAGATTATGAGGATCTGATCTGAACTAATTTCAAATGTTATGCTCAATTTAAACAAAATAAAAGAAATTGCAAGAGGAGGCAAAATGAAGCAACCACACATGACAATCACCTCACAGACAAGATCAATTCGACTAAGAACAGCATTTGCTTGAGCAAGGGCAATTGGTCTGTTTGTTCCGGCTAACTGAAATAAATACAAATTATAAAAACACCACATACCAAAATAATGACAAACAAAGAAGAAAAAAAAATTAATAATAAAAAAAAAAAATACCAGGACAACCCAATCACGCTCCACAGCAACCCCCAGAGCCAGTCCCGAAAGTCTCTCAATGGCCCCAGCTAATACAAGTACAGCAAACCAGGGTTGGACTAGCACAGAGGACACAGAAGTTTGATGAATAGCATGAGCGTGAATTAATATTCCAACGGACAACAATTGAGCAGCTGCCTGAAAGAAAAATGTAAAATTAGAATATTTTTGAAACAAAAGGATTTTCATTCAATAGTATAGGTCATATAAATGAATACCTGAACAAAAGTCAAACAATTATATGCAGGTACTCTAGGAAAATGATCCATAAGCTTGCCAACCAGAGGGCCCCCAACAATTACTGCAAGCTGTTCAACATGATGGTTAGACAAAATTCCTCTTGCTTCTTAATTTTTAGGCCTAATCACCTATTCTGATTGATACCTTTGCAAAAAAACCCATGACAGCCACAGGAAGAAGGCTTGGATGAAGCAATGCAATGGCAGCAGGCCAAGCAAAATTCCAAAGCTGTTCCACCAAGTTCCCAGCCAAGCAGCTAGCATATAGAGCTAATAGTATATGTAACTTTAATTAGAAACTCATGCAATTAAAGGCAATAACTACAAGATATATGTTTTTATTCCCTCATAAGTTCCAACTCCATGTAAAAATGGAAGTACACAAAATATTGATTATTGATAGATTGATACCCTCTTAGAACACTTGCAATGTACTAGCAATTACAAAGAACCTACTTAAAAGATTGTTGGAGCCTTAGAAGAATTATCTACATAACATTGAGATTAAGGTGAAAACATATATTCCCAGAAATCTCTAGGGTGAAAATATGAAGTCGGCTCCGACCATTGGCTCCTTCTTGTGTAAATATACTGATAATCAAAGATGACGAGAACGTTAAGGCATGAGAGGTAGATCTCTAAAATCAATCAAAATCTATGGAAACCTCAGAAGCCACTCAAGAGGTTGCGCCATTCCACAACATCTCTATATCTAACAACTATATAACCTAGTATTTATTGTAAAATATAACATTTTAGTTGTACTCAGATCTCCAGTGGACCACTAAACATTTTAAACTGACATTGTGATTTGTCGAACATAAGAAGGATTTTTAAGGAACATTTTGTAACTCGCACACTAGTAGAACTTGATTCCCCAATGAAATGCTCATTTCATGGAGAATATAAGAGTGTACTAACCATAGAGTCCTGCTGGATGAGCAGGAGTTGCAGCAATAGTATTCTGCTCCTCCTCTGATAGGACCTAGAAAATCATCCCCAGGAAAATAAGGAAAGAAGATAAAAAATTTAGAAAATTAGAAGGTAAACATTTCAAAGAGGTGAAGATGGCAAGATGAGGAAAAATGGGATAAATGTAACATACAGGCAATGTTGTCAAAAGAGTGTCCACATAAGTGCCCCCAGCAAGTAAATTCAGTGCTTCAGCCTCCAAAGCATCACATTTGAAATGAGGGACTGGACAAATTGGATCAGCAGATGTGGTACCCTCAAGGACTTCCTCATCAGTTGCAACCAGATTGCAGACATCAGTGTTAGTCAATGAGCACCTTAGACTGAAACAGTCAAGCCTGAAAACATATAGTAGAATTGATGATCAACATATTCTAAATCATTAATTTTAGTTCTATGAAAAAAGTGGACAATCATTACACTCTGATGATACCCCCAGTAAGAACAAATTAAGTTACACAGGGATAAAATTAAGTTAAACACCCAAGATTTTACACCCACATTCCTAACTTCTAAAGATCAATTTAAAAGGCTTCTAGTTCTATGATTACCAACCACAGCACGAACAGCCAATGAAGGCATATATTCTGACCAACACCTTCTTCATTTCTTCAATTACACAATACTGTGTGCTAACAAATTACCAAGAAACATTAAAATATGAGTTTGTAAAGTTTGTTCTGCAACCTCACCAACTACCCTAGGTTCTTTTGTTTATGATTCATATGTAGAAACAGATTTTTATGTCTCACAACAAAAAATTTCAAGACTAGTGCCAGCACAATTGTACTACATATTCACTGGTTCCTAAAAGCCAATTCAGATTTCGCTGGGATTTTATCATAGATAATGCGGTATAAATTTTTGATTATCACTTCAATGGTGCAAGTAATGTAGATTCCTAAATGCTAAAACAAAGGAAGATAATTCTCCTATCTGAACATTAAGATTTCAACAAAAAACACAAATTTACTAAATTTGAAAAAGAAAAAAGGATGAATAAGCGGGGTACCTGGGAGAGGGAATTTTGGGATTTAACCATTGTCGACCAGGATATAAATTAGGGCGAATTCTAAGATGAGACGATGAACAATGAATCTGACGAAGGCTGAAGAGATTTGCAGAAGGCTGGGCATGAGCAAAGATAGCCACACCCATGGTTCTCTACAACTAAAAATTGAATTTTTCTCCAACAGATTCTCTTCTTTTTTTGCAACTAATACTGATAATTCTTCTTCTTCTCGATTACTACTCATGCAGCTGATTGAAGAGAATCCAGATTGCACAAAACCTCTGTTCCTCCACCCAGTTCCAGAAAATCCCTTTTTTTTCCAATCAATTGAAGAATTGGTAATCTATGAACATTAATTTTTCTCATAGAAAATGATAGTGAGAATCTTATTCTGTGGATATTAATGTTGGCTCAGTTCATATATATGGATTGCCATTTTTTTGCGGTATAGATATAGATTTTCTTGTGTTATCTGCAAGTGGAAATGATAGTTGGAGTTGGGGGACGGATAGTTCAAAGGGGTGATTTCATTAGGGTCATCCAATTTACAATTTTATTTCGTGTTGGTTATCTAAATTTAATTTATCTCAATTTAATCATCAAGCTTATATTTTTGTTGCAATTCGACTATTTTGTCTATAACTCATATAAAAATAATGAAATTTATAATATGGGTAATGGAATTGGTAAATCAACTTCTATTATTTATAACACAATTTTAGCGGAAATTTTCATGCCAAAAGATACAAATATCGTGTTATTTGTTTTAAAAGAATGAATATTTTGTATTAGCAATTGACGTGCGCACAAGTTTTCGTCTCATTCTAGTTGCCACTAGGGTGTCAATTTTCGATTGGTCGTAGGCTTGGTTCAATGGGGGGCTATGGTTCGAGTTGTTAGATTGAAGTTTTATTTTTATAAGCTCAAATCGAATAAGGATGTCTTCCAAAATTTATGGTTGAAGAGAGCTGAAACCCTACTAAGTCCTATGTAGTTGTGACGTCTGCAAAATTTCAAAATTGTGCATATGGGTAGGAGGAATGTGGTTTTATATGTTAGTTTTTATTAATATCAACAGATAGTATATGATTCGATCATTGAAAAAATGGTTAGGGCTAACCACTCATATAATTAGGATAAGGCCTTAGTGTGACACCCTTATGACAAGTCACAAAATTTACTGGCTAGATCACATATTCCGCTTTCCAAGCCACGAATTTCATCAATTTTTATAATAGTCACCAATAGTGATTTGAAAAACAAATATAAATTAAAGATTAGGTGTCAACTTGAAATAAATCTATAGGTGGAGTGACTTGTAGAGAGATTTTCCCTTCAAAGGAGGATCATAATTTTATTTGGAGACGTGTATCTATTGGGAGCTTCAAATTGAAAGCAAAATTGGACAAGAAATTGACTGTTCTCACGGTCGCACATCATCGGGACGACAATCTATCTATTTTATCACTACTTTTAGGATCACATTTTTCTTCATTTTTTTTAATATTTTTTTTTTCCATTTCCAACATGTTTGAGTATTATTGAGAAACTATTTTAAGTGATATGATTAGATTATAAGCGATACACGACGTGAGAACCATAACAAGTACAAATCTCACTCATGTACGATCACTTGATAAAGTTGAATTCAAATTTGTATGCGGCGTTACAATTTTTGTTTTGAGTTGTATAACAAAATCGAAGGTTTGTGTGACAGAGCTTTCGATAAAAAAAAAATTAAGAGATTTTGATAAAAGACTGAAATATATGATTGAAAAAGTCGGATTGATATGTGGACGCATCAACATTGTGGGCTGGTGCAGCAAGCTTGGTGAAACTTGGATTTGCACCTTCTTTCAAAATTATGAATGGGATTGGTCTGTGGATGCATCAACATTTTGAGAGATTTTCTGTTGCAGCCTTCATTTCGAGAAGAGAACTTAGATTTGCATCTTCTTTACAAAGAACTGACTCAAAGAGGAACGCTTAGCCCAGGTTAGCCCCAATTCAATTTGATTTTTATGGCCCAGAAAGTCTTTTTTATATGTGAAAAATAAAACTTCACGTGGATTTTTTTTTTTTAGTCCAACCATGGTTTCGGCCCTGCAGTGATGCTGATTCCCTCAAATGGGTGACTGAAAGCGATGACACTGATATCAGTATGTAATAGAACAAGTTATCTTCATGTTGAAGAGTTGGTGCATAATATTTTAAGGTCCTTCGAGTTTTGGGGGAAGCGGAAATATTGCGATAGCTCGTCCTCTTCGTCAACTGTTTGTTCCGGTGATCTCGAGGGTCCAGCACAGAAAAAGAAGAGCAAGAATCATCCTTACCAGAAAAAGAAGCTACAACAATCAGATGATGAAGAATGCACAATCCAATGACACTATATTGCAGACATGGGTAGTTTTTGATGTGCAAGGTTTCTTAGTGCTGTTTTTGGAAGTTATGTATGTGGGTTTATGAATTATACTTTTGGAGTTCCAGTGGTTGTGTACATATAAGCCTGCACTTGAGGTCTTTAGAACATGATGTTTATATATTTTGTATATGAACCTTTTATGAGTTTTGTAGATGTGGTTCAACTCCAATGTTTTCTAGTGTTCATATGAACAACTTAAGTCAGCACTTTTATGGCGTAGTTCGTAGAGTGGATTGGATTCGTGGCATGGCATGTTAGTCCATTGATGGATAAATTTATGTTAAACGCCAATGACATGAAATATCGATGTACTGATGGATAAGTTTATGATGATCTCAATATTGTAATTTATATTCACCAATAAATTAATGTGGCATGTCATCAGTGTTTAGCATAAACTAAGCGTCGATTCTTAGTACATTTTTCAGGGTATAAATATATACTCATCCTTAATGTTCCGACCAATATGACAATCCAAGAATGGTTTCTATTAGATCTCCTAACATTGGTTTCTATTAGATCTCCTAACATAAAGTTAATAAAGATAAATTTGTTCCTTCATAAATTATGCTTCTCAACAAAATAGTTTAGCATATACCATATTAATATTTGAAACTCTATTTTTAAAAAGTCAATATTGTTAAAAGGAGTAACACAAGTCCTTATATATTAATCTATATTTCGGTAATTAGTCGATGTGAGATTTATCATTTAATATACTTCGCAAGATGGTGACTAGTTTGAATAGATCAATATTGAAATTCGTGTATTTATTTAAGTTTCAATTGGATCAAAATGTTTGTTTGAGTTTAATGATCTCTAATATCATATTAATACTCGATGTTCTATATTAAATTGTGAAGCTTATGTGAAATTTATCCCTTAACAATATGCACAAGTGAACGTTTATGTATCACTCGAAAACTACACTTCACATGTTTTTGACAAAATGGGGAACCTTGCTCATGAGGTAACTTGTTAAATAAAATATTAATAAACTAGTTTCCTTGTTATTTAATAACTCATTTTTTTTTTCAAATGAGGTGGTCGTGATATTGAATAGAACCTCAAATATACCATCAAAGAAACATTTAGGCAATGTGGATCAAACACCTTAACATCCAAGAAATATGTCCAAAGACACGCCCTTCGGGGCACATTCAAGTTGACAAATGACGGGCATTGCTGTGCTTACAATTCCAGAGTGGGGAGTTCGAATCCTGAATGGA
>CAIGRN010005140.1:0-11022 GCA_903798345.1 Fraxinus anomala | reverse complement strand
AAAAACAATTTAATGAAGGCCCAACTAAATACTAATTACAATGACTTGCTGACTTGTTTGTTATGCATGAGTTATGTTAATTAAATTTGTACCCTCCAAGAAAGTATACTCTAAATTCTAAAAACTATATTTTAATAAAATTTATATATGAGAATTTATAATTTAATAAAAATATCTTTTTGAATTAAAAAATCTGCGATTTGATTTGGTTTTTTGTGGTTTTTAAAATTTGAAACCTAAACCAAACATTTTGAAACGATTTGGTTCGGTTTGAGAGAAAACAATCGCAGGTCCACGTGGACCCAAACCAACGACTTTGGTTCGGTTTGCGGTTTCGTGGTTTTTTTGTGCTGCCCTAATCTATTGATTTAATCCGACTCAATTTTTTTTATCATCGTCTCGGGTTTGTATTTTATATCACAATATCCAACATACATTTTAAGATGAAATATCAAATCTTAATACCAATGATAAATTACTAGCCACACAGGCGTGAGAATGATTTTACTTTCCCTAATTTTTTTTTTTTGGGTGAAAATTGGATTTTGTAGTAATTTTGGATTTTTCATCGTTTTGTTCACCTGCATATAGATTTTATATTTTTTGCTTTGTAACTTTTGGTTTGTTATTAGTAAGAAATTGATTTCTTATTTGGAAATCGAAATTTACACCATTTTAAATTTTCTATTGATAAATGCAAGACATTTATGAAATATAATGACTTACACAGTATAATTATTTTTATTTTACGTTTTTTTTTTTTTTTAAATTTCTTCCCTTCCATATTTTTTTTTTTTTTTTATTAACGGGGAAATCCCTTCACTCTAGCCCTTCATCATCAAACCAAAAAGAAAGCAGTATTGAAATTTAATCTCAAATTTAAGATCATTTTAGACCATTTTCTTCATCCATAATTTCTTCATTTCCTTTCACTTGCAAAAATTCTAGTCAAGAAGGTGATGATAATTTATTGTGATTACCGTATTTTTCTACTGAAACCAAGAATTTTACATGTTACAAATGATTTGCGGACATTCCCCTTTGGTTTCAATCTTTTGATTTTTATTTTGTGATGGCTATTTTTTTTTTTTTTTTTGCACCTCAGAAATTATTCGAGATAATTGGCACCCGAGGTGGTAGCAATTTCTATTGAATAGCATATATCTTGCTAAGGATCGATAGTTTATTTGTTCTTATCATGTCGTTGGTGATTACAGTATTTTGTAACCGCGACATCTTGTAATGTTGTTGGTTACTGAATTTGTTGTCACAATCGAAAACAAAATACGACAGTGAAAATTATTTCTTTTTAATGCTAGAATTCCGATTGCTGGAACTTCTTCTCGTTGATGTGAATTGCTTATTTGGTTTGGAATTCTTGGATATGAAATTAAGAGGAATTGTTAGAATATGAATATAATTAAGGAACTTTTCCATTGAATAAATTTCCCAGCATTTCTAGTTTTGGATTGAAATTTTAAGAAAGTGATGCCCAGTGGGCTTATATCTAACTGGAAGCCTACCGAACTTGTGGTTACTTCTCCCATCAGTCAAAAAATAAAAAAATAAAATGGTGGAAACACACCCTGTCTATTCCAGAGGAATACTGGGCATCTTCATACTCTGAATCTATCTATCAATATACATCTTCTTGGACGTCGGCGGATTGTGGTGTAGATTTCATACAAAATAATTTGGGTTTTCCTCAAGATTAAATCTGATATTTACTTTGTAATATTGCGAGAACCGATGTATGTTATGCAATTAGATAAATATCGAATACACAGTGATTATATTTTCGAATATATATAAATCATATTTATCCATATGTAATATTGTCATTTGAAATTTTAACTAATTACATGGTTTTTTTTACTAAATGACATATGATATTGTCATTTGTACATTGAAGAATTCGAAATAAAGTCTGGCAATGAATTATCGATACACATCTTCATTAATACGTATGATGTGACTCTGTGTTTCAAATGATTCAATATTTAAAACAATGTGATTGGGGGAATTCATCGTGACAGGTATTGCTTTTTTTTTTTTTCATTTTGCACGTTATGACATCTTCAGTGATTTTAATGAGATGCATAATTGTGTGAGAGGATTTGGAGGAGATTGGAACGGGATATTACACCAATTAAGGGGTTATTAGCTTTAGGAATTACTTAGAAGGGCTTGTTTTGGGGAGTGAAATTGGCTATCGTATAATTGTCCGTATGAGTTGATTGTAATTTCTACCTTTTTATTTTACTGCGATAATAAAGTATTTATGGTGAAAAAAAAGTTCAAAAGTAATATTTGAATATTAATTTTACGATAGGTATGTGATGTAATTCATTCCCCTATCACAAGACATTAGTGGCATGTTAATACAAATTTATGGGTCGCTAAGTCCATTAGAATAGCCCATTTTGTATCAATGGCCATTAATGTTATATTTTGAGAAAATTAACCGGAACCATGTCTTTTAAGTTTTAATCAGGTTTAACAATTTTTTTTTTAAAATTCAGAAATCAGGTTATAATAATATTTTATATAATAGTATTAATAACATCTTTCTCTCTCTATATTTTATTATTCCCCTACTTGGTACCAATTAAAATTTAGATTTTAATCTAAATCAAAGTCAATAATTAATTTTAATCACATATTTTATGAGTCCCACAACTTTAAAACCACACATTTCATCAATTCCTATCAAAATCTACTAAATTTTTTTATTTTAATCTCCACCAAACATGGGCTATATCTTTCTCTCTATATCCATATCCACTCAACGGTTTATAATATCTCTCTATATCTATATCTATATTCACACAATGGCAGCTTCATTTTAACCAGAAACAAATCGAAACATCAAGATCAAGTCCCATATATCTAATTATGGTGGTTGTTGGTGGCATTGCGATTGAGAAATCATGTGATTGGTTGAGATCAAGTGTGTCATAGGGTGGAGAGGCCATATTTGTAGCCACCACCAACTCCGATCACCACAGAAGCCAAATCTGTGTATATTTAATTTGAACTTGTATCACTAGGGATTATTTAAGTGTAGAGACCTTCTTGCCCCCATTCAATTTTATCTCCGTGGTCTTTGTCTTTGCTTTTCGTTTCTACTCTGTTTGGTTTATACTTGCATTGGAGTTGCTATTTTGAGTTGTGCTAGTGGTAGGTTGCTTTGGTAATGGGTTTGTGATGGCGGTGGATTGCGGCTTGTGTGCGGAAATGTGTGTGGTGTGTTGAAATAAGAAAACTATAGGGAAAAAAGAGAGAAGTAAAGAATATTTGTATATTTTGAGGTGTGTATAAACTATACAAGAGATCGTCCTTTTATAGGAGAAGGATGTGACTACAAGAGGTAACAATATCAACTAATTAAGGCTAATTAGACAAAATATCAATCATTCCCAATTTAGGAAGATATTCCTACATTAGGAATATATTACTAATATACTAATTGATTATTGACACCCCCCCTCAAACTTAAGATGGGAGGGAAGATGCCAACTTGAGTTTGTAAACCAAATCACAATGACGCCCACGAGGATGAGCTTTTGCGAAGATGTCAACAAGTTGATTAGCAGAAGTAACATGATGTACTCGAATAGTACCTCGCCTAATATGATAACGAATGAAATGACAATCCATCTCAATATGCTTTGTGCGCTCATTAAACACATCATTGTGGGCAATCTGAATTGCACTAGTATTATCACAATGAACTGAAGAACTGCCAGTAAAGGTAACACCCATATCCTGCAATAACCATCGAAGCCACAAAAGTTCAGAGGTGGTATCAGTCAATGCATGATATTCAGCTTCTATACTAGAGCGAGAAACCAGTATCCGCTTCTTACTTCTCCAAGAAATAAGAGATGTGCTGAGCAAGAAGCATTATCTAGTAGTGAATTGACGATCAGCAGGATCACTTGCCCAGTTAACGTCAGAATATGCCTGAAGATCCAATGATGAGTGGGCAGAAAAATGAATCCCATGAAATGGAGTCCCCTTAATGTACTAAAGAATCCGGAGAACGGCAGCATAGTGAGTAGAACGAGAAAGAATGCATAAACAGACTTACCAAGGTGACTACATAAGAAATGTCGGGACGAGTCACAATCAAGTAAAAGAGACTACCAATCAATTGTTGATAGAGAATGGCATCATCTAAAAGTATTTCATCATTAGGAAGAAGCTTAACGTTTGTCTCCAAAGGGCTATCCACAATCTTACTATCGGTCAATCCATCAAGAGACAAGAGCTCAGATGCATACTTAGCTTGAGAAAGATAATATCCATCTGAGCGGGATGACACCTCAAGACCCAAGAAATAATTAAGAGAACCAAAATCTCTCATCTCAAATTGTTGACTAAGAAACTGCTGAAGTGCTTGTATACCTGAAAGATCATCACCCGTAATAAACATGTCATCAATGATTAAGATAGACTTCTTCATCTAGATTACCATTAAGAAATGCATTCTTCACATCCATTTGAAATAAACTCCACTGTCGAATAGTTGCAACTACAAGTAAAGATCTAAAAGAAGTAAGACGTGCAACAGATGCAAAAGTCTCCTCATAATCAATACATACTCCTGAGTAAATCCCCGCGCCACAAGACGAGCTTTATTTCGTTCAACAAACCTATCAGCTCGTGTCTTAATCTTGTATATCTATTTGCATCCTACTGTTGACTTACCTGTAAGCAAATCAACTAAGTCCCATGTACAAGTTTTGAGGAGGGCCTGAAGTTCATCAAACATAGCTTTTTGCCAAAGATGGTCAGAACTAGTCTCGTGATAATTGAGAGGTTCATGACGAGTGGGTATAACAGAAAAGCAAAGATAATCATTAAGATGTGTTGGAAGTGTTCTTATTTTATTGGCGAGATGAATTTCTAGAACGGATGAGGGCTCGAAAGTGATGACAGGATCAGAAAATGGCTCAAACTCAGGAGGAATAGGCGATGAGTGTTATTGAATGAGTGTTTAATGTCTGCTTCAGAATATAATGAAAAATCTATATTGAGTCGATAAAAACTGGATGAGGAAACAGAGGATGTGACGAGACTGAGGTTATACTGGTGAAGAGCTTATGCTTCAAAAATTGAATATGACGGGAGATGCGAAGATGCTTAGAAATGGGGTCATAACATCGATAACGTTTGTGTTCAATGCCATAACCAAGAAAACAACATAGATGATATCGTAGTTCAAGTTTGGTACGCTCATGATGTGGAAACAATATAAAACAAGCTCAACCAAAAACTTTCAAAGAGAATAATTTGGTACCTTTTGTGGAGAAGCTTATAGGGAGACCGATTGTAAATGGAAGGGAAGGAAACCCGATTGATTGTATGAGCCGCTTCTCCTCAAAAGGATTCAGGGAGAGAGGGTGAAAGAAGAAGAGATCTTACAGTGTTAAGAATATAAAAGTGCTTACATTTTGTACGAACATTCTGTTGGGAAGTATATGAACAAGATTGATGAGAAATAGTGCCATCTTCTTTAAGGGTGTTAAGAAAAGAGGCAGACGTATACGCATTATCAGAGCGAAATATTTTGACAATGCGATCAAACTGAGTTTTTATCATCTGCGTAAAACTACAAAATACATTTATAACTCAGATTGATTGTGTGAAAGATAAATACTTGTGTAGCGTGAATAATCATCGATAAAGATAACAAAATAGTGAGACCCCCTTGCTAGGAGTAGAGACAGGCCCCCATACATCAGAATGGATAAAATCAAAAGGGGCCGAAGAAAAAGAGCCGATGTTATTAATAGAAAAAGCTTTTGTTTTTCTAATTGACAAGATACACAATCAAAAGAGTCAAAGATAACTCTTCTAAAGTAACCATTAGATGATAAAGACTAAATACGAGACAAAGATGTATGACCAAGACGAGAATGCCAAAGATTGGAAGAGACAATAGCTGCAAAAGGTTGGACAAAAGATCACTAGGAACTTGCAATGATGAAAGCTCAAATATTCGACCAACTTTTTGCCCTGTCCCAACTACCTGACCCATCTTCTGATTTGTGCATCACACCCTTTATTAGAAAATGTTAAAACAAGACCATGCTCAACAAGTTGTCCAACTGAAATAAGATTGAGTGATAATTCTGGAACGAGATATGTATCAGGAATTGAAAGAAGGGAGGTAGAGATGGAACCAACATGACTAATAGACATATGGGAATCATCAACAATGTAAATATCAGGGGCAGGATTTACAGATTTCTTCTCAAATAATAGAGAGGAACTATGGGTCATATAATTGCAACATGCTGAATTAATAAACCAAGAGAAAGATATACCTGAGGAAATGGGAGTACGATATAAAACTTGATGGACCTCAAGATCAGCTGCAGTAAGAGATGACAAAGTAAGTGTAGAAGAAGACTTCAAAGCTGATGAATTGGTAGATGCATCAACTATCTTGTGGATAGTGGTATGTTCCTTAGCTTTCTAAGCATCTCCTACATACTTAGCCTTTTTCTTAGCAAAATTAGGAATCCAATGACCTTTTTTCTTATAATATGACATTGACCAATGAAACGATGTGGCTTGCAAGAAGCAACAACAACAAATGAACTAGGTGTAGTAGCTATAACTAGATCAGTAGAATGAACTCAACGGGCCTTTTGGCGTGTCTCTTCATAAATGATCTCAAAAAAGCAACATTAAGAGTTGGTAGTGGAGAGCGATGAAGCAACGAGACTCTAATATTCTCAAAGTCGTCTCAATTATGCATCATAAAATGGATGAACTGTCAACAGTCAAGATACTTTGAAAAGAGTTCAACGAATTTATCATCATGAAAAGATGGATCAACATGAGAGAGTTGATCCCAAAGGCTACAAACTCGAGAGTAAAACTTGACAATAGATTGACTAGGCTCTTAACGCAACTGATACAACTTGAACTCTAATTGAATTGGAGAGCGGCATCACTAGAGCAATTGTATCGATTTGTCAAAAAATTCCAAACAAGTTTGTCATTCCGAGATTTCGGAATAATACTTTTATCAGAAAGAACAGAGGTATTAATGAACTAGGATAAAATTTTACAATGAGTAGCTTCCCATATCTCAAGACGCTCATCAAACTCATTTACAGACTCCTCAATTTTGTTGGCTTTACTTTGTCACTATTAACAAAATGCCACAACCTATGACCAATAAAAAAGACTGACATCTGCTAGTATGAGTGAAGCCATGCTCGAATGGGGACAGAGTTGAGCGGCAGTGCTCAGACCATTTATCACCCCTATTTGAGAATGGCTCTCAAGGCAAGCAAGCCTTGTTAATGATCTTTTTAATGTTTTTATATTCTGAAAAATTAACTAAAAATGGTTTTAAAAATTCAGTATCTGTTTGACACACATTCTTTCAAAATACATTCTTTCAAAACTCATCTTCAACCACACTTTTTCAATAAAATAATATTTTCCATCACATCAATAATATTTTTTTATTTTTAACTACATATTTCTCATCATATCACTATTTGAAATACATTCTTTCCTCGATAATATCCACCAAACACTCTCTCATTTTTTTAGCACGTTGGTTTGAGATGATACATTGTAAAATATTGAGAATTATTTTGAGGATGACTAAATTAGTGAAAATTTTGAGAAGAACATCTTTTTTAATTGGATAATTATATTCACACCACAATTTTTATTTCTTGTACCACATGTAAATTGTACTTAAGATTTTCACTCTTTACTCATTATAGCTTTTATGTCTATAACGATTTTTCATGACATTCATATCCTCAAATTCTCAATTAGTTAACAAATTTTGTATTTAATAATATTTTATGTCCAAAAAGTCAATTAAAATGACGTAAAACAATTTACTTTCTCATCATATTTTTAAAAAATAAATAGATAACAAAGAGTGAAAAAAATATTTTTTTTTCCCCTCATTTCAAAGAATGGAAACAGAATATTTTAACATAAATCATCATTAAGGACGAGATATACTAATTAATGGAGTATCGAAAATAAGAATTCAACGAAAAAAATCAAGAAAATAGTTGCTACAATGAACAAAAATTAAGGAGTTTGGGTGTAATTAAAATGTAATGTACCAAATAAAAACTGTGTGACAATGTAACCACCCTTTTAAATTTTCTCTCTTTTCAGGAAAGAGACATTCTTATGTTAATCAATATTTTATAATTAATTTCACTTCTGCTTTAACGATACCCCACTTTTGCAAACTTTTTCCACACCCTATGCCGACCGAAAGCAATTTTGAAAAGATAAATGCAAGAAAATAATTTATCTTGCATTTATCGACACTTATTTAAAAAAAAATCATTAATATGAAGAAAGAAAATAATAATAAAAAAAACACGACTATATATAGATATCAACTTAGTATAGTGGCACAAAGGGAAGGTCACGGTTCTCTTCGCCAACTGAATATATACTCTGGCTCGGTGCACATTTTCAATTATATTTTAGGAAATAGTTCTGTCCGAAATATCAAACCAATGATCAATAATTGAATTTAATAAAAAATTTAAAAAAAAAAAAAAATTAAAATTAATTAGCCTCGCAAAGGGGAGCAAAATTAGCATCACAACACCATTATTGGAACAAGTTGTTTTCAAACGTCAAATTCTCTGTTCTAAAAGGGTTAATTAAGGGTATAATTTATTATAGATGTGAGAATTTAGATAATATAAATTAATTACGTGTCCATGCACCATTCGGGCTAACCCATTCGTCAAGAACAAAATTGCCTAATTTGTTTGGTTTTTGGAGTTTAGTGTGACACAATATGAGATAAGATTTCTTAAGAATATCCATTTATTTTCAAAAGAAACTAAATGGTAAATACTATGAATCGATGGAAAAAACGATAGTCTTAAAAAGGATTTTTCAATTTTTTTTCTACCCGTCTTATGTGTAGCTATTTTAAGTAATGCTTCACAGGGGCCTTACAGGTCCCTCACAACCTGTGAAAGTAATGCTCAGTACAAAGAACATTACTCAGCTATTTTTACCTCCAGTTTCATTGGATCACTCGATTTATACTTAATAAGGGAGCGATAATCTTAAATCGTTTTTTAAAGAAGAGTTTTGATTGTTATAATTTTTCACTAAAATTAGGGTTGGACATGATCCGATTCGATTTGATTCAGTTCTAAAGAGAGTTGAACTGAACAAAATCTGAATTTTCGGGTATTTAGTAAGTGGAACTGTCAGATCCAAATTTAATTATGAAACCGTTCATATTTGGTTCCATTTGGCTCAATACGGTTTGATTCGGTTCCTTCTGTACAGTAATTAATTTTTTTTATATTTACAACAACGCTATATTAATTCGACTACGACATGTTCAATATTAACTCTTACAAAATAACATAGTCCAATCTCGTGATATATTTGGCGCCTCTTTTTTAAGTTCTTCATTGATTTGATTGTTAACATTATAGAAAAAAGAAGGTGGTAAGTTCACCATAATAGAACGGCAGAAACGACACTACGATAGAATAAAAGATTTTGGTAAAATTTAGATCAATTTGATTAAGTTGTGCAATTAGAAAATTAAAATAGTAAAATTATATTTTGAGTTTGGATTAAATTAACTAATTAGCAAATTTATTTAGAAAAAAAAAATTGACTTACTTAAGATAAAAAATTTAAAAAATTAGAGAGATTCGACTCTTATTCGATTTTTCTACCGAACCAAACCCTTCTGTTCTCGATTTAAATACTCGTTCGAGTATTTAATTTAAGAAGAACCGCTTGATTTGACTCGAGTTCTGTTCGATCAGATTCGATTCGGAAATTTTGTCCAATCTTAACCAAAACAAAACAGTGGACCACTTTTAATTCATTAATTTGTTATTTATTTCATTTTAATCGCAATACTTTTGAAATATATTATACCTAGAGACCATAGAAACTGTGAGTAAAACAAATAATTAATAGGTTCAAAAATGAAAAAGTGCAGAATATAGAGAAGTGGTCTAAACTCCCAAGGTCCGATGATTATTTCAATCACATAATCCCATGTTGAACATCCATAAAAGTAGATAATGCTCGTAGCTCTAGAATCACGTCATAATAGCAATCAAGGTACAATCAATATTCCATATTACAAAGATAAAGTCACTCAGGTTTATACTTTCAATAACCAAACAAACCCTAAAGTTATTGTTTACCAAGAACTCTAAACTCCGGTTTGAGAATCATTGTTTAAATTTTTTTTCAATATACTTATTTTCAACTATATATTCATACAATAAAATATTCTGTAAGTAAATATAAAACTTTTTTCTTACATTTTATTTACATATTCTCTTAAAAATAACTATTTAAAACAATGTTTTTTTTTCCTTAAATAATGGCCATCAAATATGGGTTAAATAACCTATAATTGAAACTGGTCGGTACTGTATTTAACATCTGTGTAAGCCTGATATGACCTGAAAGCAAACAAAATAATTAACTATTTAAGTTAAACCTAAAAGCCAACAAGAAAATAATTAATTAAGTTAATCAAATAAACCAAACTATTAGGGGTGGACATTGTTTCAATTGGTTCTGGTTTCAAGATAATTGAACTGAATCATGAATCAATGATTTTTTTTTTTTTCATATATATAATGGAACCAATTTTTTATTTTTTATGATATAGAATCAAACTGGAACCGAACCATTGGGTTCTATATTGGTTCTAGTTTCATTATTGATTGAGGAAAAAAAAAAGAACATTTTGAGGAAGAAGAGTGGAAGATCGATGCTTTAATTTCAGAAATTCATGCGATGGTGGGGACTGAGCGCGATGATAGACGGCAATCGGTAGTTGTTAGTCTCCATATTAGAATATGTGTATAAATTGAGGAGGAGAGAAAATGATAAAGGAATTAAGGTGTGGATCTCCAAAAATGAATTATAGTCTGAGTTCTTGACATTGAGAAATAGGAAACTGAAGGTACATGGCATTTTTGTCTTAATTTTCAATTGAATTTTGATTTT
>CAIGRN010005125.1:0-11065 GCA_903798345.1 Fraxinus anomala | reverse complement strand
TCACTATTCTGTTCGGCGTCAGAAGCTGTTATGGGTGGCATTTCCGGTGTCATTGCTCAGGTATTTATATACTTCTTGTGACAAAATTTAAATGAATCTACATGCTTAAGCTTTTAGACGAGATGCTTAACATTTAGGACTTATTCACGTAGATTCCTTGGGTGTGGAATGTTTTGATGAAACATATAGTCTTGCAGAACAACAAATGAGAACCTTGTGTGGTAATAACACCGTCATCAAGTACTAATTTTAGGAGTTTGTTGAATTGTCTAGTGTATTGCAAAAGTCAAGAAAGGACATTGAATTGTGAGTGCAGGAGCATAATTTAGGAGAAAGTGGCAGTTTCTATATTTCTGTTGTACTATGTTTTACGTAAGAATTGGTTTATGTTGAACTTATAGTGGTGAAATATCTCGTTTTTTATAGTCTCTACGGGCATTTGATTTGGCTATGGGAATTGATTAATGTTATTTTATTTTGTATTTACTTTAAATTCTAAGTCAATGAGTAAAATTTTATAGCAAATGAGGTAAAGAAAGGTAAAAATGTTTATGAACGTCTTATGTAAAAAGCTGAGATTTGTTGGGTTAGTATTAGAAATGCAGAGTGAAAGAAAGGTTGGACAGTTGTATTATATTGTTGTTTCAGTTAGTAGTGGACATATTTCTTGGAAATTGGTAGAGAAATTTGCTCAGTTTTTATATTTGATGCTCCGATTCACGTGAAAATTATGTCTTTACACTATCTTAGTTCTTATATTAATTGTTGTTTCTGTCATAGTGGTATTTCTATTATCAGAGATGTGGAATTGAACATACTGGTGATCAGGATGTATGAAAGATAAGATACCTATTAGATTTAATTCGGAGTAATGTGTTTCCTTTATGAGGGTTTTGCTACCTGTAATCTTTGCTTCATGCAAACAAGTATCGGAAGGGAAAAAATGTTTTAGTTGAGCTTGTGAGGGTAGTTAGGACTATCAATATTTTCCATACTTTTAGTCTAGATTTAATTGATTGAGTTACAATTGATGTTTCTTGCTATCGATAGGGAATGGTTGGCTCTTAATTTTTTTTTATCTGTTAGTTTTTGTGTTTGAGATGAAGCAAAGACAGGGATGAGCATTTGCCGACAATTTTAAAGATTTATAAATAGATTTTAGAATTGGTTGACTTTATTCAAGCAATCGTAGCATTGAAATCTCATGGTTTTATGTACTTCCTTTAAAACATTTGTGTTTAAGTGGCTGAATAAGACGAATTTCTTCGAAAGGCTGAAACCAGAGTGTCAAAAGATGTAGGTAAAACTGAAACTTCAACTTGAAATATTTTAAACATACGCATCTCTATATCTCTAGGGGTGTGCAGCTATCTGCATTTGTGTTTATTACTTATGAAAATTAATTATTTTGTGATGTGTATTTAGTCTAGAAGTTCTGTTAATGTTCTTTATTTGAACCAGTCTTTCATTTAATAAAGGTCGCATCATCCCTTTCATGGCATACAACATGCTTGACGTTAGAATCTGAAGAATTTTTGTCTCTGTGCATCATAACTAATGTTATTGAAAGTTGAAACAAAACATGCTATGTGACAATTTGTTTTAAATTTTGTCATGAGAGGAAAAAGCCCCCGTTGATACTCTAGCTCAGTTGCAGTGGGTTGTTTCTCATTACCAGATCAGTGGATAGTTCATTAAGTAGTTTGCTGAGAAGTAAAAAAGGGGGGATATTCTGGAATAAATTGAGTGCCAATAAAAAGGGCTGGGGAGGGTGATTCAGTGATTCATTCAGAAAATGGAGAATTGTGAGGGAGAGAGTCGAGCCTCTCAAATGTTCGACAATAACTTGTAATCTCTCAATTTGTTTTGTAATTAATTTCTGTTTTCATTTCAATACAATATAGAAAGACACAATACAAGTTCAATTCAATTATTTGTTTTAAATTTTGTCATGAGAGGAAAAAGCCCCCGTTGATACTATAGCTCAGTTGCAGTGGGTTGTTTCTCATTACCAGATCAGTGGATAGTTCATTAAGTAGTTTGCTGAGAAGTAAAAAAGGGGGGACATTCTGGAATAAATTGAGTGCCAATAAAAAGGGCTGGGGAGGGTGATTCAGTGATTCATTCAGAAAATGGAGAATTGTGAGGGAGAGAGTCGAGCCTCTCAAATGATTGACAATAACTTGTAATCTCTCAATTTGTTTTGTAATTAATTTCTGTTTTCATTTCAATACAATATAGAAAAACACAATACAAGTTCAATTCAATTANTCAATTTGTTTTGTAATTAATTTCTGTTTTCATTTCAATACAATATAGAAAGACACAATACAAGTTCAATTCAATTATGCAAATTGTTTCGTACCAGTACAGGTTTACAAATCCAAATTATCACTATCTGATCTGCACTTTTGACCTCTCACAGCTGTTTCCATTGCCATCACTATCTGTCGACACCATAGTTATAAAAATCGCACCGAACGGGACGGTTTCGCCGAAGAATCGGTGAACCGAACAATGATCCAGTTCGGTTAGCAAAAATTGGTCCGTTTACAAATGAACCGGTTAAGAACTGCTCAAATCTGTTCGTTACTACCTTAAACCAGCGATTTTCAGTGAAAATAGGAACCGATTCAAATTGAACGGATTTTTTTATCAAATTGGTCCATACTCTAGAGCAATATTGCGTAAGGAGAGATTCGAACCTCCACCTCCTTGCTTGAGAGGTTGGAACCATGACCATTATGGCACATGTAGAATCCTTACCTACTATTTTGAGGGAAATATATATAATTGCTTTTAGCAGAGCGACATAAAATAAAATATATAATATATTTTTGCTTTAAAAAATATTAAAAAATTAAAAATAAGATCAACAGTGGCCCACCGGTCAAACCACTAACCCGATGATCCGATGATTTTTTAGAGTCGAGGACCGAGTTGGGTCTAATAACTATGGTCAACACAATCACATTTATCAGGTTCCTACCACTTAGTTCCTTAAGTGATGCAAGCTCAAGCTTGACAGGATTCTACTTGTCAAATATACAAAGCAATGCTGGAAAGCACGATAAAAGATATAATAGATGTTGAACATGATTAGAAACTAAATATATGAAGAGAATAATGAAAAGAGTAGAAAGAAGTAGAAGTTAGAGTCAACCTATAAAAGCATAGGAATCCCTTTCTTGAGCTTTTATGCATGAGAAGAATAATGAATCATATCTCTGTAATCTTCTTCAAAAATACGTGCTTCTTGACACAATTGCATAGATAGGATATGGACGAGATGCCCACATCTGCACGGTTCTTTTAGGGGAAAAATGGGATATGACTGTGCTAGAGATATAATGAATGATAAGTAAAACTTTTTGTGTAAATATATGTATGTGTATCTATTTAAAGATCATTAAGTGATAAAATGAAGAGCTTGGCCCAACTACCCAAAAAATAGGCGTGCATAGAACATGAGAGAAGTAAAAAGAAAACAATTGTTGGGTTGATGTCTCTTGAATAGAAAGGGGAGAACACACAAAATAGAAGGAAGAAAGTAGGTTTACTGTTAAAAAATATTCGACCCTAGACAACCTTATTACATACTTTTATTGGTTTCGCTATGCAGATCCATTTTTCCACTCTGCTCTATCAAAACATCTCAAGTCAAATCACAAAGGTTGTAATTCTTTTTAATAACCTCATATCGTGTGATTTTAGGTCCACGTCTTCCTCTAAGTTAACTATTCATGCTATTCCAATCACTTTTCCTTAACTGGTGCATCTAACTGTGTTTGTTGAATATGCCCAAACAAGCAGTTACGGGCAACTTATATTCAATTGATGTATTTAACCTATTCATACTTGCTCATTTTCCACTCACCTTGTTTTACCACAATTCTATCTCAACCTCACTGAAGTTGTGCGCGTGGTTTTTTTAACGGCCAACATTCAGTCTTATATTATATCACAGGTCTTATGGGATTTTTATTTCAAAATTGCATTTTATAAATAGCAGTATTCAACCACAAGTCCTCAAAGATATTGTTGGTTTTGCCCTCATCAATTTTAAGAAGAGCAATGATTAATATTCTATTTGTTTCGATGTATCACTTCATTAAGTATTGTCCCTTCTTATTCCAAGTTTTTGAGGGTTGCCTTCAACAAATATTTCATGAGTTTAACTAATTAAAGAATAAGAAAACCTACATAATATCCATAACAAATTTTCAACATATAAGATGAAAGTTTACTCCCCAAATAGTTATTTTTACTGTCCTTTCTTGTCAAAGTTAACCAGCATCCTAAGAACAAACCTCTGAAAACGAAAATACAAATGTTGTAGCTAAATCATTCTAATAAAAGAAAGTCTGACTAGCTTAGGGTACAATGTATTACAAAATTTTGTGAAGGAGGAGCTTTCTTTTAATCTGTGCCTTCCTTTTATATTATTTTTTTCCTTGGAAAACGTGGGTAAATTGACTAGTCTTTAACGAAGTAGGAGAAAGTCAATGTAAAGCTGAAGGTCCTTTTCATATAAAATATACAAGGCTAATCTCATGGGATGGATATAGAATCAAAAGGAGACTCCTTGACAATATTTTGGAAATGACATTGTTGTTCAGATGTGAGTGTGCACATTAGCCAACTTAAAATTCATTATCTTCTTTACTTTTTGTTTCAAAATAATTTGCATTTTTTCGAAAATGTTAGCTTACATGAAAATAATAATATGACGTTAGACCCTTCGTACATTTTTCAATCATCTCCAGTTAACAAACTAATTCTAACTTTGTATATCTAGCATCAAAGGTGAGAGGGGGAAATAAGAAAAGATGCATTCCCTTGTTAACATAGTAGCTATACATGGTTAAGCATTGGTGTTCGTTTGCATGCTACGCAGGTGGACTTTTAGTTAGTTAAAACGAAATATGTCCATTCCTTGTCAGTAATGTATACACATTGCTGTAGTATTAACGAGTTTATTTCAGAATTTTAGTGTCATGATGATCTTGCTGAAATGTTTTTCATCAAATAATAGTTGTACCGAGTTTTCTTTAATATGATGTTCATTATTTCAAATTTTTATAGTGTAGGTAATTTCAAGCCCTGCTGATCTCATCAAGGTAAGGATGCAAGCAGACAGTCGTATGGTGAGCCAAGGTCTTCAACCCCGGTACGCGGGGATCTTTGATGCTTTAAAACAGATCTTTCATGCAGAAGGGTTTGGAGGACTTTGGAAAGGTGTGTTTCCAAATGTCCAAAGAGCATTTTTAGTAAACATGGGAGAATTAGCTTGTTATGATCATGCAAAACGTTTAGTTATTGAAAATCAGATCTGTAATGATAATATTTATGCCCACACTCTATCTTCGATTATGTCTGGTCTATCGGCTACTGCATTGAGTTGTCCGGCAGATGTAGTTAAGACTAGAATGATGAATCAGGCTGTGAACGATGAAAACAAGGTTAAATATAAGAATTCTTATGATTGTCTTGTGAAGACTGTTAGAATTGAAGGATTGAGGGCTCTGTGGAAGGGATTTTTTCCTACGTGGGCTAGGCTTGGTCCTTGGCAATTTGTATTTTGGGTCTCATATGAGAAATTCCGGCAGATTGCAGGGCTAAAATCCTTCTGATAAGTTTTTTGCAATCTCTTGCGATTTCTCAAATTGCTACTCTAATTCTTTGTACCATTTGCCTTTTAAGAAGGAAATTTAATAGTTCTTGTTATTCGTTTTTGAGTTCATTGTTGGCCATGAGTTTTAGCATTTGCAAAGTAACTAGATAATTTAAAGGTATCACTACACTTGAGAGAGAGCATAGTAGGTAGGCCTTGGAAAGAATTTGGCCTTTTCATTGACTAGTGTCCAAGATTGAGGTCTGACATGAAGAGTGAAGACTGTGAAATGCCTATGGGGCTAATGGCTCAGCTCAGCCTTCGGAACGAATTCTTTGGAGGTATATGCGCCCTGCCCCAGCTGGCTGAAAATCAAGAGATGCCTAAGAGACAACTGGCTCGGATTGGTCTTCGGCTCAGAATTTCTATGGTGGTATATGTTCCCTGCCTCAACTGGCCGGAAACCAAGAGATGCCTAACAGACTACTGGCTCGGATTGGTTTTTGGCTCGGAATTTCTATGTTGGTATATGTGCTCAGACTCAGCTGTCGAGAAGACTGCGGTTAAGTTCAGGTCATCAAGTTTGGGTTCCTCTAAATGTCATGGGTCATCCACGTAAGATATTATTATAACAGCAAGTATTCTGATTATAAGAGTTGTGAATGTATAGTTAAATGACATTATTCATTTACTTTTGAACTACAATGTTAATGAGCATTTAGCTGATAGATAGAATGATATTGGCATCCCTGCAAGTTCAGAGGGTCCGAGTCATAAAGCTTCTGATAAAATTGTTTGCAGTTTTAGGAAATATGCTAAAACATGTTTCTCATTCCCTTCCTTGTGTAGTTGCAGCAGATTTCTCAAACTTATGACGGTAGCAGAAGGTTGGTTTTTAATATTAAATCTTTAGCATTTAAATCCTTAAGCTTTTAGTTTTGTAGCACCCTTGTCCACTGTTTGAAAATTGGCCGGACCGAGAACCAGGCAAACTGGACAGCACACCTGGCTGGTTGAATTAATTGGACCGGTTCGCAAGTGAACGATTAAACAGCTTACATCTGTTCGTCTCCTTTTAAAATAAAATTCTTTGATTTTCATATTTAATTTCAATCACACACAATAAAATATTTTGTACTTAAATTAAGAACTTTTCTCTACTAAAAAATTACACATTCTTCAAAAAAATTGCTATTTAAAATTTCTATTTTTCTCAAAATTAAATGACCTTTATGTCTAAGGTCGAATCAAGGTCTTTAATGATGCTGCTTGAACGAGACTTCTAATTATCTTTTAGCCAAATGATTGAGGGTCTAAATTCTCCGACGAACCAAAAGTTTTCACCTCTTCCACAATATCCAACTAGGGTAAATGAATTCAAGTAGTGCTTCATATAATTACCTTAGGTTCCCAAAAATCACAAATGATTTAAAATTTATCAAATATGACTGAAATACACCCTGAAGCAGAATCAACTAGGGTAAATGAATTCAAGTAGTGCTCCATACAATTACCTTAAGTTCCCAAAAATTACAAATGATTTAAAATTTATCAAACATAACTGAAATACACTTTGAAACAAAATCAACACGAAATACTTTTACAGAAGGCTTATTGCAAGACTAAATACATTCAAATACACTTAAAGCATGCACAACAAAATCAACTTCCTCGTATCTTTCTTCAATAGGTCTGTTTCTAGCAATTGAATACAATGATATCGCAAGTGATGGTGGCAAAGTTGTATTACTCATATCATCTGAACTCGACTGAGCTGTATTCTTCAACACGAACCCTATACAAATCCTAATGGTACTGTACCAAACTTAATATCTACCACGGTACTAAACATCTACTGATTGTTCTTCAACAATTTTGCAAGACCTTGCAAGGTGTATAACTAAAACTTTTTTCGCTCCTCCATACCAACTTGGACACTTTTGTAAACTTTCAAAACTCCACCTCCACCAAAGAACTCGCATCCTTTTGAATCAAGACTAGCCAACGAGATGAGATTTTTCTTCAAATCTAGAACATGTCGAATATGATCAAGTGTTCTAAATGTCTCATCCAACAGTTTAAGTCCGATTCTACCAATACCAGGGATGACAAGGTGCATTGTTTTTCATGACCACGACACCTTTCGAAATTGTTTCATATGTTGCAAACAAATTCCAGTTGGGACACATGAAAAACACAGGCTGAATCCAGAATCTAATCCTCGTCAGGATTGGAGTCTCCTTTAGAAATAGCTAGACATCTCTATCACTCAAATAGTCCTCTGTGACATCAGCTTCTCCTAAAGTATCTGATTGTCTTCCCTTCTAATTTGCAGCTAAATTTTCTTTATTCTACAACTTGTTGCAATCCCTCTTGATGTGTCCTTTCTTTTTACAATAAAAATAAATTTGATTACTGAAATTAGATTTCGACCTGCCCCTTTCGTGACTACCATGAACAATAAGACATTCTCTATCTCTAGCCTCATATCCAACTAGATACTTCATCCTCTCATTTAAAAACAAAGCATTGTATGCATCTTCAATGGTGAGAGTATCATGACTGTACAAAATTGTTTCTCTAAATGATGTAAACGAAGTGGGCAATGAACATAGAAGAATTAAGGCCAAATATTTTTCATCACACTGTACTTCTAAAGCCTCCACATCAACGACCATTTCTTTAAAAATAGTTAGGTGATCTTCTGAGGATATGTCTTCTATCATGCGATGAGAATACAAACGCTGCTTCAGGCACAATTTGCTAGTTATACTCTTAGTCAAGCACAATTGCTCCAATTTTAACCATAATCCAGCTGTAGACTTCTCATTCAAAAACTTTCTCAAAAATATTATTTGAAAAATGAAGCTAAATTTGTGAAAGTACATTCCGATCCTTAGTTGTTTCTCCTCAATCGTCCAAATTGTGGACATCTTGTTAGATTCCAACAACGCATCATCTAAATCCTTCTGAGCTATTGCATTTTCACGTGCCACAACGAGAATCTAGTGCTACGATCAAAAAATGGCCATCAAGAACAAAAAACATCGAACAAATCAAACCAAAACTTTGATACCACCTGTTAGAAAATGAACGAGATTATATGACACAATATAAAGTATTGATCACAACAACAAGAATACTAGAAACAAGAATTTCATTTGACAAAGGAATTAGAGATTTTATTCAACTATAATGTAGAAAGAAATTACAACAATATTGTATTCCTACACAGTTCTAACTTGCGGTACTAAATTAACTTGTAAAGAAGAGTCTACTATTTATATAGATACATGTCAAATCCTAATAATAGCCCTAAAGATAAAAACTATATAAAAAAATGTAGAATAAACAAAATAAGGAAAACTCGAATGACAACGCTGCTCGAGCACCAACGAGTGCAAGGCTCACGGTTGGCAGGCGACATGTCCTCTATTGAAAATTTCGTCTCGTCCCTTTATTATCCAGCTAGTGTTAGGCTAGCATCGTCGATCCCTTTTTTCTCCATGGACCCTATTTAGGCGTCTTCAAGACCCAACACAACAAACCACGCAAACTCTAGATGAATTGAATATTAGTATAGTTAAAATTGTCCAAAAAATGATTCTCGCTTAATATGATATTTAATTTCAATTAAGTAAAATTAAATGTTAATTCCCATACATGGACGTGAATAATGAAATACATTCTTGAATATGAAATTCTAATTAACTTATAATTAGAATTAATAATGCTAAAATACATAAATGGAGATGAATATTAATTAAATGAATGTGAATGTTAATTAATTGAGAATTAATAATATAAATTCATACATTAATGAAAGCACACGTGTGAAATAAATATGTCAAATGTACGTGTACATTGATGGTAACTAAACGGTTAAATAAATTAAAAATTTATTATTGAAATAATTGAATTGTAGTAATGCTAAAATTGCCAACAAATAATTCTCACTTGATATGATATTTATTATATTATAGATATGTAACACACCCGTTCGAGGCAGTGATGGAAGAAGGTAGGAACTAGTGGGTCCCCAAAATTATATGACTTTTTGTACGTTGAATTAAATTAGTTGTACATCGATTTTTTATAATTAGTTTGACAGATGGATGCATATATCCATTTCAGAAATTCAAATCAATGGACGTCATGTCCGTACAAAATCAACGTACATGTAGCACAATTGTTTTACTTTTATATTATTATATTTTGTGTTTGAAAAATTAATGTGTAGTTAAATTAGACTCCCACTAAATTCGAGTTCAGATTCACCATTGCTTTTGAGGAAAGAACTTTATTGAACTTATCTTATATTTCCTTGATTTCAATTTGAAATATTTAGAAGATTCAGTACACATTCATCTTTCTAGCATGCACATTGATTAAAGATAATTAGTCTTTACTTCTTGATTTGACCAAATTATGCTCTTATTTGTCTCCCATTTTTTTAAAACTCATTTTTTTATATATTCATTTTTAACCTCACATTCATACAATAAAATATTTTACACGTAAATTTAAAATTTTTTCTACATTTTAACCACATATATTTCAAAAAATCACTATTTAAAATAATATTTTTTTTCAAAAAAATGACCACCAAACATTGGCTATATAGTCAGCAAATTATGTTGGTAAGTTTAGTTATTAATTAACTACATATTTTTTTGTAGTCGTAAAGAATATTATTGTTCATATATAGTAGAAAGAAAATCACCCATCTAAGTTGGTAACGAGTCTCCAATTCATTCTCTAATACATTAAAATGCATCGAAACTCCATCGAATGCAGATTCGAACAGTGACTCAAAAATGTGCATTGCAACGGGGTAACAGTTATGAGGTAAATGGTCCTAAAATCCTTTCTAGAAAAAGAATAAGAATATGGTACATATCAAAATTCATCTTGGTACGATATAATGACATATTTTTGTTTCTTTGTTTTTGTGTTGTGTATGTAAAATAGTTGATTATGGCTCTAGTGCAATCTCAAAATTCAAAAATCTGCTGACTTGCTGCGAGAGTGTTTGAGATTTTGGTGAAATGATTTCATAGAATTGCCCACTTGCATGTAGTTCAGGAATCAGTGTTTAGTACTAGATTGAGAGTACTAGTTAATCGAAATGATTTTTTTAGAAAATGTGATTAGAAAATATTAACAAATTTAAGATTTATGTGTAAAATTATTTTATTGAAAGAATATATATTTAAAAATGAGTTTGTGTAAAAATAAGGGTGCTCTTGCACGTGAAATCATAATTTTTTTCGTACTTTTAACAACTCATTCTAAAAATAAATAAATAAATAATTCATTAAAAAAAATTCAAATTTCTCAAAATCCATATCCCCTAAATTCTGTCCTTATATATCATATAGGTTTCACACATCTCACTCAACCTTCTCTCTGTAGGGTTTTTCTTAGTGATATCAATTCTTTTTTTCTTCT